>VYZW01007562.1:162451-207559 GCA_013401315.1 Balaeniceps rex | reverse complement strand
AGCCGCAGACCCGGCGCGGCGGCTCCGAGCCATGCGCCCTCCGCGGCGGGCGGGCAGCGCTCCGCGCCCGGCAGCCGGGCCCTTCCCGCGGGACCGTACCGCTCGGGGACTAAAACTCTGTGGATACAATGAAGTGGCTCTGGGACTCTTGGTTTAGCAGGAAAAATTAAATAAACCAATGTAAGTTTCTCTTTTTTGTTTGCTTGTTAATAAAATAATAAAAAAAAAGGCGAAAGAAAAAGAAAAGAAAAAAAACCAAAACAAATCAAAAAGACGTCCGGTGCCGAGCGTGTCGTGGAGGAGGAATTGGTAGTGCCGGGGTTTTCCCTTCCCCAAACTTTCCCCTCCAGGCGGGAGGAGCGGTGGCACCGGTACCGCGGCCGCCCCGTCCCGTCCGGGCAGGGTGGCGGAGCGGCGGCCGGGGACTGGAGGAGAGAGAAGTTGGCTCAGCGAAGCTTGCGCCGGGGTGGAAAAGCGGAGGATATAGATAGATAGATAGATATTTTGCTGTTGAAGGGTAACTCTGGCGGGGAATTGGTCTAGTTTGCATCTCGCTTCCGTGCCCAGAAGTGCCGGAAAGAAATAACAACACAGAAAATACTCTGCAAATTGTTTGGTTAATGTCATGTGGCGTCAGATGTGTTGGAGTGGAAATTTAGTGGCACGTTTTGAAGGGAAGAAATGAACTAGAATGGGTATTTCTGCGGTGGCAGGGAAAATGTATCGTTCTCCTGTATCATGAGAATATTACTGGTATTACTTGTTGTAAGAACTGGCATATTTTAAGTATATATCTTAACGGCACCACTCACCTCAAAGCTGTTTGTAGAATACCTCTGCTTAAAATATTTGGAGTTTTTACAGGCACAAATTAAAAACTCGTCTTGGCTTATGCGAATAAAAGAAAAACGGGGAGAGCTGTGCTGCTCTCCGGCAAGGTGATCATGATTTTATCGAGTCAGCCCCAAGGGGAACAGTGACATACTGCGAGCACTGTAAGAGAGAACGAAAGCTAAATTAAAGCAAAACTTATGCAACCAAAGTGTGGCTGCAATGGGAATAAAGCAGACCTTTTTATTTTATTTTCCTGGAGATTTGGGTGAGGAGGTGGAGATGAGCTTCTAGAAAGCGGAGAAACACACGAGCCACGCACACCTACGGCAACAGGTCTCGTTTTGCCTGGAAAGGATGAGCTGAGCTTTGTGAGTGCTTGAGCCGAGCTTTTCCAGTTGCAACTGGGGCAGCCGCTGATCCCGTAGACAGGCGTCGGATCCGGAGCTGGTGGCCCCGATTTCTCCCACCGCCGGGTTGGCGAGCAGCTCTTCCCAAAATACAGGGCGGATGGTGGAATAAACGCGGCGATTCAAAGAGGATTTGTCAATACTAAAAATAAACAGGCCTGCAGATGTGTCCTAGAGGGTCATGTCCAAGCGCAGCATTTTCAGGGCCGATGAGCCGATTTCAGCGATTTTTTTTTTCCGTGTGTCCTGTCCAAGGTGCTGAAGTTCATTTTGCTGCGATTTCCCAGGATTTCGGGGAAGTGGTCTTGGAGGCTTTGTCTCGTTTGAAACCGGGTGGTGGTGGTGGTGGTTCCCCCTGGATGGTACAAAGAGAAAGCAGGGATGTGTTTTCAGACACGTATATTTGATCCGTCCTTTTGGCGTGAGAAAGCAGGCCAGGTGGAGCCACAGATGGATCTGGCAGATCCTATAAGCTTCTGGTGGCAGAGAATTGGAAAGGTCAGAGCTGTGAGGCAGTGAGGAGTGAAACCCCCTTGTTCTAATGGACCAAGAAAGTGGTGTTTTTGAGAGTGTCGCTGCTGTTGGCTTGAGTGCATTGCCTCCGATGAGTTACCTGGTTCCGAAAAAGTTGAGAGGAGCTCACTGTGAGGACGGGATGGGAATGATGCAAATGGGATTGGAGTGATGTCCACTGATTTTGGTAATGTTTGGTTTTTTTCTGGTGTAACCTTTTCAAATGGCAAACGTGGTTGACAGAGAGATTCAGAAATAGAGGGTCCTTAAGCAAAAAAGCATGTCTTTTGGGGGCAAGTGTCTCAACATTTAAGCTATGGAAGCCTGTCCTGTAAGTTGTGAAACTCTTAGATTAATGTGCCAAAAGGTCTCAGCTTTAAGTAGTGGAGTTTATGTAACCTTTGGTATGAGGCAGATCACAGTATTGCCAGAAATAATCATAGACGAATATGTTACTTAACTCATACGTGATTGGAGTTCGATGTTGTAACGTGGTTTTTCTCAGTTCTTGACACTCACTCTGAATCCATTCATAATACAGCTTTGTACTTCTGTCTGAGACTCTCAAAGGGTTTTACAAACACAAAGGGTCAGATTCTGATGCCCGTGTTTGCACGGAGAAGTAGTTTATGCTGTCAGGAGTCCTGCAGATTTAAAGCATGCGAAAACTCTGTACAGTACGGTAGAGAACTGATATTGTTTCATACCCTCAATCATTCGTCAGAGCTCACGAAGGTATTCAGTTGCATCATTGGGTATGTAGCCTAAATACCTTGACCATGAAGGGTGTACGTAGACCATGAGGCTTCCTGACTCTGAATGACAGCTTATGGGTACGGACATTGAAACTGCAGCAGAGTTGAAAGCGTTGTATTCCTGGCTTGAATCAGAAACTGGCCTTGGTTCTCACTATGATGGACTAACACCTGTGGCACCAGCTAACACCCCGGGGACTTTTACAGGCTACAAAAAAAACATTGAGTAGTTGCTGTGCTCTTGATTTAAATGTGTAGTCAAAATTGTATTTTAAAATGTACTGATAGGAACTGACATCCTGATGGGCATAGGAGATTTATGGAATATAGCTAGTTTTAATTTCTTTAAAAAACCATATTTATGATATTACACAGGGACTGGCCTTTTCCTTTCTTTTCCTTTCTTTTCCTTTCTTTTCCTTTCTTTTCCTTTCTTTTCCTTTCTTTTCCTTTCTTTTCCTTTCTTCTCCTTTCTTCTCCCCTTCTTCTCCCCTTCTTCTCCCCTTCTTCTCCCCTTCTTCTCCCCTTCTTCTCCCCTTCTTCTCCCCATCTTCTCCCCATCTTCTCCCCATCTTCTCCCCATCTTCTGTTCAGTATCTTGAAGGAATGCTCTGGACAGAACATTTTGGGTTGTGTATTAAAGTATGTTGGACGGTCATTTGGAAATCCTGATCTGCTTTTCAGAAGGAACAGGTTATTATGTGTTATCACCTCAGATGCCTTAGTTTTTGGAAGCTCAGTTTGAAAAATGTAGAAGAGACCTGTTGTTTTCAGAGGGTGGGTGCTCAGTTCTTCCTGAAAATTACTACCTTGTAAGTTGTCGCCAATTGTCCTCAAGAATTACTTTGGAAAATTATAGCTCTGATAGTTAAAAGGTGACAACAAGTAATTTCTTGTTCTGTTAAATAAAACTCAGGTATCACAGAAGCAGCATCACTCTAAAGTACGTGCTTGACTTCTCTGCTTTGTGTTTACGTGCTGTCTTGAGGTAGGGCCTTAATCATAGTATGAAGCAATTTATATTTGAAATTCTGTCATTGCTTCTCACTTTTACTGTCTAACCTGGAGGAAAATACATAAAGTCAGTTGGGTGTATTCCTGTTTGCTTATAGCGAATATCTGTTCCACGGTCTCATGTATGACTGCAAACAGTTGATAGATAAACATGTATTTATTTATCTTTGAAATAGCATTGTCCTGATCAACATCTACCAAAAGAAAACCCAGGTTGTATTTCTATTGATCTTGGTTTATTATTTACTTTGCAAACCAAACTGATGGGCTCACTGTGACCCGGCTCTGTCTCTTTGGGTTTCTCTTGCAAAGTGACAGTTTCTAAATCAGGAAGGAAATCAGGTCACATTTCTGGCTCTGCAGGATTTATCTCATTGCTCTTCTTTCAAAGTAATTAGAGTTATTAATAATGAGTAAAAGAAAACTTTTCCAGAACTGGAATGTCCCTAACCCTCTCTCCTTCTTGTGGTTTTTGTGTCACTGAAGAGATCCAGGTAGTTCAGAAAGTTTCTTGTGGAGGATCCTTTTGCTCCATTTTACAGACAGCGACATTTTTAAGTGTAGCTGCAGGTGACGTGGTCACCCTTACTTCCTTCTCCTTAGATTAATAGCGCTTCCGTATTTATTTCCCACTCATTCCCCGATGGTGTTACTGGACCAGCTGCAGAGTGCCTGGTTGCAGCGGGTGAGATCCCAGATCTCAGCCTGGCAGAAGAAGGAGGAGACATTTACCAAAGTTATCTCCCACCCCAGTCCCTAAGCAGGCTGGGGACAGAGTGTACACACTGGGTTTGTTAAATGCACGTAGTACCAACTGTCATGATCACAGTTTGTACCCCTCCTTTTTAGGTTTCTTATCAGTCTCAGTTCACGGAGGCTAATTCCCAGGAAAGATGGCAAATGAACCACAAAAATTCCCTCTCTTCTAACACGCCCAACTTTGAGGAGGTGCGGCTTGGCCTCCCGCGAGGAGGCCACCTTGCGAATCTTTTGTGTGCAAAATTTTCATTGATGTCAAAAGATTCCTTATCTTTCATGGCAAAAACATGCCGCCCTGCTCTTTGTAACGAACAAAACCTTTTTTAATAACAATTCTGCATGACAAGAATGGCTTGCTTTTTATTTTTATCATAATATTGCAAGAGCTTTTTAAATGTAGAGATATCACACATCAAATAATAACGTTCTACCAAAACATGAAGAAAAATTAACAATTCTGTTAAGGTCTGAGTTTTCCCTTTGCCTTCCTAAATTTAATTTTAAAATGAGAAGATTTTCTTTTCCTTCTTGGAAAAAATAAGTCCATTCTTTACCAGATTATTTGCTTCATCTTTCAACTTGAATTGAACTTTCCTGGTTCACTAAACTTCTGCCAAAGAGGCTTTCTACTGCAATGCTAGAGAGCCCGACCAACAGGTTATAGTTTTTTTTTTTTTTTTAAAGCTTGTTGGATTCCTAAGGTACTAAAACTGCTCTGCATCCAAGTTATCACTTGAAAGATATCTGCAGGTTGTGCTTTACTAATTTTAATCCAACTCCAGTATTAGTATGGGTTATTTAAAAAGTCTTACTGACGTCAGGTTCATGTTTAAGAGTATAAAAGTTGGGTAACTGCACACAGACCATGGGCATGAGTAGGGTGTCTGTGTTAGAAGCAAGGAGTCTCTCTCAATAGTCATGGCATTTGCAGGCTGATTTTGACCAATAAACCAGGTTTTGGGGTCTTGGAGGGGTCTTGGGAGGGGGGAGTTGTGGTTGGTGTTCTTCTGCTGTTTTTAAAGGCTTTAGAGAAAATTGAAAAATCTGTATAATAAGAAGTTATGGAAAAACTTGTCCATGGACAAATTCTTTCAAGACCCTTTAGCTGGAGATAGATTAGATAATAACTTTTTAGGACAAAATCCATTCTCAAAGACTGTATTATTTATAAAGTGATTTTTCCAAGATTCTTTTTCTTATCGTAATGAAATGGTCACTTTATCCAAACAAATTGATGGTTTTGTTAGTGTCTCGGTGGCTGAATATGCCACTGTTCCTCCTGGCTGGCTTACAGCATGCCGAAAAGGGGTCTAACAAGCTTTGTGTGCATCACGGCTCTCAGGTTTACAGGACCTTGGTCCTGGGTAATCAAAACAGGACAACACAGGGGGATCATTTCTAGCATTTTTGTGTGAGTAAATATTCACCCCTGTAGGAGCCAGCTCAGATTTTATGCCCCGCTGCCAGCTCATTTCAGTCCTCTGAGGAGCATCTCTGCTGCCGGGCTGTACAAGGCCAGAGACTGCCCCTGGGAAATCCTGAAAAACATGAATTTTAAAAAAAGTGATGATTAAATAAACAAAAAAACCTCACTATCGTGTAAAGCTTATGAAGAGGAGCAACTCTGTGAGGAGGTTTTTGTTTTTCCCCCCATGATGTAGCCACCAAAAGTGGGCACGGGGCTATGGAGAGCAATGTTAGAGGGAGGATTTTGGTGATGGGAGGAAGCTCTGTGAGCGGCTGCCCTGCTGGAGATGCAGCCGAAGCCCCTGGACGGGGATGGGGGTGGAAGGGGAGGGCGAAATAACGGGAAAGTTTCAGCCCTGACTGAACAGCTCTGAGAGGCATCATTAAAGCGTTACAGCCTGACCTGTCTACCCAGGCATTTAGTGTTGTCTGAGGCCTGACACGTTAGTAGCTGTTACATAATGCACAATTATAAAATCACACTAAAGCCTCTTTGAAATACCTGCCTGATTATAACAGGGTAATTATGCCGTGTTTAATGGAGTTGGGTGCTGCAGGGAAGGGACCCCCCTGCACCAAAGCCTGTTCCCCTCCGTGCTGTGTCCGATGCAGCCGACGGTGCTGTCCTCTTGGCCCGGGGAAGTCCTAAACCCTCCAAAGCCCCCCACGGTTGCGTGTCTGCTCCCCGCTTCGCGTTCCCGCGCCGGCTCTCGTGTTACAGGGGTTGTCCTTTCCTTCCGGACGAGGATTTCTGGCCACCGCTGCTCCCCATATTAGTACAGCCAGCGCGACGGCGTGACGCAGCCGCCCTCTCTCCCTCCCCGGGGCCGAGCACATCGCCTCCGCTGCCTCCCCAGCCTGATTTCCAGCCTCCGACATCGAGCTATGCATGGCTCCCATGCTGCTGGAGGGGCCGGAGGCATTGCCAGTGGTGTCTGCAGCAAGAGGGTCTGGAAAGCACTGCAAGTATCTTAAGAATTTTTTTTTTTTGCCTTTATCTCTTTTCAACAGCGTTTCACGTCGAGAGGTCTAAATCTCCCTCGATGCGTGTGTGTAATTCTCATTCATGTGAGCGCAGGGGCTGCTGTCGGCGTGTGCTGTGTGTCTCTTAGGAAATAACCCCTTCAGAGTCGCAGCGCGTGGCAAAGTTCCCCCGGTTTGCTGAAGTCCTCGTAGCTCTTTTCTTCCTTGCGTCCGTCAAACAGAGGGATGAATCCTCCTCTCGGCTCCGCCGGCGTAAATCCAGATCGATTTGTTTGACTTCGGTGGAGCTAATCCAGATTTACACAGCCCCTTTCCCCGAGGACTTCCCCAGCTTTTTTGCTCTAGGTGACTGTTAGTGGGCCAATGTCAAAACACATCTGATGTAGTCCCATTCCCTGTCTCCAATCACTAATTATTCCCTGGCAAAAGTTTCTGAGGAAGAGCGGTTGTATTTGAAAACAATATACAAATTCTGTTGCTAATTTTAGAAAGTAAGGGGGATTTTTTTTTTCCCCTCCTGTTGAAACTAAATATAATTTGAAAGATAATGTACAAAGATTTAAATATAGCATGCAATTATACATTGCATATGAATAGTTTCTCTTGTTTTTAACATGTTTAGTTTATTTTTCCATCTTTCTCAGCAGACAGCTGTTAGATAAAGAGAGAAAAGTAAATAGTTGTTATGAAACCATACGTCATAGCTAAAAGAAAAAAAAAAAAAGGAATCATCATATGAATATGGGAAGAAAAAGGCAGAATAAATCCTCTCTGTGCTTTTCCCCCTTGGCCCATCCTTTCTTGATACTTCTGTCATAGTACTTTAGTACTTTAGTCTAGAGCAAATTTCCCATAGGTACCTTGTGCTCCTGTTCCTGCTGGGTTCAGGCAGTTTTGAATCAAGGCTCTGAATTCTTCATGGGAGGAGGAAATTGGGGTAGAAACTTTCCTAGGAAAGTCTGAGTTCATGGGTACCTTTGCCCTTAGTGGAAGTTTTGCTTGAGTTACTCTGAGTTTGCTTTTCTATGAAGTTGCCTAAATTTGACAACGCCCAAAAGTTTTGTCATGACCACACGGTGTCTGAACAAGCATCTGCGAGGTGTACAGATGTTCTTCTGGCTGCCCAGGGTGGCATGGAGAACTTGGTTTCTCCTGTAGCCATGAAATGCAGCACTGCTCCTCATGTGCTGTTAGATATGTGAAAAATTGTTCTTTTTTTTTAAAGATTCCTCCAGCTTTCCCCAGGTTTTCCCCACTTTGTGAAACCTGAGCGGTGCTGGGCTGGCAGGTCCTGCTGTGTGTGTTGTGAGCTCAATAGTCAGGACCCAGCAAAGCTCTCTGCTTTTTAGCTGCTTCTCAGGGCAGGCCAGCAAGAACCTAGAAACACTGCACTGGGTCACATGTTGCCTTTTCTTAAAGAAATATGGAGAATGGCAAAAAAAAACCCCCAAAACCAAAAACCCAAAAAAACCCAAACCAAAAAAACAACCAAAATAATAATAACAATTAAAAAAAAAATGTCCTGGTGATTCTAGACTCCTGGGAACAGAGCAAGTGGCTGAATATGAGGTTATGGTCTGAAAACATTGAGAGATTCTGGGCTGTGGTTTTCTGTTATTAATTAGCCAAAGTGATGTTCAGAACCTGAAACCAAGGCTTTTAGACACATCTCTGGTGCCTAATTCTGCTCGCTGTGTCATAACAGGGTGAATCAGGAGACTGTTTATTGAAGTCAGTGATGCTGCGTCAACGTAAAAGCAACATGAGGGAGATGGAGGATTTGTTTACGAGCATAAAAGCTTCACTAACAGTGAAAATTACTGAATAGCTGCAAAGCACAGAGCTTAAATGTAGCTGGAATAAGTTTTCTGGAACATTTCCAGAACTATTTTAAGGGCCTGATCCAGCACGCGGTGAAGCCAAAGGTAAAGCTCCTTTTGACTTCTTCGGATCTGGCATTACACTTTGAAACATCATTCCCTCCCTGCAATTTTCTAAAGCTGTCTTTTAGATGGTTTTTTGATTAACTGTTAGGCCAGATGTAATGTCTTTTGTATCCCTTTAGTGCTTGGATTGGTTAAATATAAGAAGGAAATAGCATAATTACTTTGGTGCACAGGAAATTGTAATTTTCTATGTATTTAGTCATTCATTGCGCAAGCCATAGAAAATCATCTTTTGTTGCTCAGTTTCTCAGCTGGTTTTACCATTGCTCTCATTACGCATCTGCCCTATCCTGTAGCTTTTGAACCCACTGGACAATTTGATTCGGAGGTTCAGGGCTAACAGATATTTGGGGTTTGCAAGCATTGTCAAAGGGTGTTCCTAGATGGAGAGTAGAGACTCGAAGGAGTGTCATACGTAAGAAAGTGGCTGTAGGGTGACTCAGCCACATACTACACAGCAATGAATCCACCAGAGATCCACAGGGAAGCAGATTACTTAGGTAACGTGGGTTGTTCACAGAATTTTTATTGTGTTATACTTTATTGTATTGTATTTTGTGTTTAGTATCCCATTGTCAGGCCAGTGAGTGTTTAACCTACATCAGCCAGGCTCGGGAGATCAGGTGAAGGCTACAATTGTGTCGTTTGAAAGGGAACTTGGAAACAAAGTCCTAGGCTTTCAGCCCCTTTTGAAATCACATCTGAAAAGGCTCCATCATATGGATTTAGTGCCTGATCCAGACCTGCCAAAGATCCCTGTTGGCTTCAGGAGGCTGTGGATAGCTCTGCACGTGCCGTCTGCTGCAGAGTGGGTGTCAGGAGTCAGGGACCAGAGGTGCCCCCCGCTGTGAGAGAGCCTGTGGTCCTCTTGAAAGACCAGAGGAGGTGAAAGAGGGACGAAGATGATGTCCCAGAGGACCGGGGTCCTCCTGCTCTAATCCTGCCCCACGCACTGTTACAGCTGGCTCTCCCTGCATGCGTGTGGGTGTTTGTATTGGCGCCTCTGCCCCCTTATGTGCATCAGGTATGGATTAATAACCATATATATGTGCATATATATATATGTATAAATAAATAAATCAGGAATGAAGCAGGGATATTGAAAATGCAATTTCCAGCTCCATCAACTGCATACTTCCCATTTTGCTGGGAACTGGCATATCTGAGGTGTCAGATGGAATATGTGTGCCCAGCTATTGCACGAAGCTGGTGCAAACTGGCGTGAGAGGCAGCAGGGGATGCACGGAGGATACCCCCTATGTGTGAGCACCCTTGCAACAAGGCTGTGGTTATTTCTCCCCCAGCCCTTGCCCTGACCGTGGCTGTGAGTGGTACAGGGATGGGAAAATGGAGGGTGTCCCTGACCCCAGTAATCCCCAGCTGCCACCGAGCCTCCTGGGAGGCACCCGCGGCCAGCGCAGATTAACACAGCCCACAGCGGGGACTGGCCTCTGGCCAGCACGGCCCCGGGATCAAAGAGCATGGAGGTGGCCGAGAGCCACCTTCGGGCCCCTCCTCCTCGCCCTGCTCTGCAACAGCCTTTGCCTTCCCTGATAAATCAAACCCACCCTATGCAGTTGGTTGCAGATCAAAATGGGTTTTTTCCCCTATATATTGCACGGGGTGTTTACAGCCAGGTGCGCTTTCTGAACTAATAATTGGCATACAGTCGTCTTTCTTAAGCATCTTGCTAGCGGAGCGACATGCATACAGGCTGGCTGCCTTTTTTCTCGATGAACCGAAACACGGTCTTTTGGCCCCAAATGATAAATCACGACAGCGTGAGGCTGCGAACCATCGTGAGTTTGTCTCAGGCAGATCCAGTGCAGAGGCATGTCACAAGCTGTGCCCAGTTCTCTGCAGTTGCCCAAGCCTCCTTTAGGAGGAAAGGAGCAGGAGGGAACTGCATGCATCATTCTTTTGGAGTTTAAAAGGTCACAAGGAGCCAGGGAAAACACACGCATGTGCACACCCGGCACTGAAAATGGTATATATTAATGGTGAGCTAGTGCCCTTGATTTGGTTTGCAGCTGGTGGCCTGGCTAAGAAGCTTTATGTCTGTTAGAGAGGTTATTTTGGAGGGCTGCTTGTCTGCCAGGACCAGGAGGAAGATGTTTTAAAACATGTTCTGGAGGGCCGTCAGAGTTGTCCCCATCAGCTCCAGCAGCCCTCATGCCCCAAAACACAGAGGGTATTTCCCTGTGCATGAGCGAGCCCTTTCAGGGAGGTTCCTCATCCCATGCACTCCCCTTGGGCACCTTTATTTTCAGCTTCTCATCCCTGGGCCGATAGCAGCTTTGTAAAGCAGAGAGTGCTGCCGACCGGCACTGCACGGCCATACAGCCACCAACAGCCAGCCCCATCAGCCCTATGGTTGATAGGTTTATTTTCCAAAGTGGGGAATGTGCCTGTTTTTATGCTGAGATGGTCCCTGGGGGTGGCCAAGGAGTAACACTGCCTTAACTTTTGTAAGTCTATCGAGTTACCCCTCCCCAATATCAATCTGAAGTCCTGCTCAGGCAGGAAACAAGCTGAGCAGTGACACATGGAAGAATGCTCTTGCAAGGGCATTTTCTCCTCTCACTTCAGGGACCAGGATCTCCTCCCAAATGCAGAGCGCTGTCACTTAATGCTTATTTTAAATTGTGGCAGCTGAACATGCACAGTGGTTTGCAGGACCACATGGCCCCAAGCAGGACTCAAAAAGCAACACCTCGCACATTTAGGTCTGCGGGATGTAAAATATGTTGGATATGTTCTTCCCAATGCCAGTTTGAAAGCTAGTTTTATAGCCGTAGCTAGCTTTGCATATGTTTGAATGGTTCCCTGGTACATGATTTCTTTCAGGAGGTTCCTATAACGTTAATGAATGTGAAAGTTGTGATTAGCATGGGAGATTATTGCTTATAGCAACTACACCATGTACCAGGCTACCCATCAGTCTTGCTGTTAGAGCACTCTGCAGAATTCAATAAGTGACATTATTTATACAGTTGCCTTTACGAGCCTGGGAAACTTTGCAAAACGTCTTATAATCCAGGCAACAGCTTTGCTAAAAAGCAAGTTAACTTCATCGATTGCAGTTCTTCACTTTGGTTACTGAACTGCATGCTAAAAATAAATTAAAAAAAAGCAGAATTGAGATCAATCTCTAATTGATTTTGACTTGTCGTATCCAGTTAAAAGCAGAACCAATGCTTTCTGAAATGTTACTGATGTTCGGGAGCTTTGTAGAGCTGCATATGAGAGAAAGCATCAATAGCAGAGTGTAAGAGCTCTTAATTTGGGCTTCATACAGAGTTTTAGGCACTTAAATGTCAGACTAAAGTTCAAGTGTTCATCAAAGTCCTACGAGGATCTTCAATGTCAATGAAATTCCTACTAAAGACTGTCCTGTGAGGCTTTGCTGCCTGTAAACGCTGGTTCCTTGAACCAGAAATTGCAAGGACTGTCGAAGCAAAGGCCTCCGCACGATAACGGGATGGATGGAGAGAGTTTCCAAGCGGGGAACAACGGGGGAGCTGCCGGGGGAGTTGCGGAGAGAACCAAGCTCAGCTGCTTTGCTTTGGCTGTGGGTCGGCTGGGGACAGCATCCCGGAGGGCAGGGGCGGGCTGTGTGGCTCCACTGTCCCCGTACCTCCAGCGGGCTGGGGGGCTCAGGTTGCAGCTCCCGTGCTAAAGGTGGTGGAAATCGCTCTTTCCCAGAAGCAGGAGGTCAAGCAGGGACCCCCTGCACGATGCTTGGTGTCACCCTGATAGCACTCTATCCTCCATCTCCAAAAATACCGCCCAGCTCCCTCCACTGGGGCTGCTGCTTTTCTGGATGTTTTTCCCTGAACCGCCAGCCCTGTGCCTTTGCAGGGGGGGACGGAGGGAGGGGAGAGCCAAAACAGAGGACAGCCTATTTTTAGGCTGACTATCTCCCACTCCCTGGAAGGCTGGGTGCCAGTTAGGTGGTGTCGCAGGGTGACGCTCGCCTGTCTGTAACACAGCCCCAGTGGCAGCGGGGCTGCGGCAGGCGCTGGCGCAGAAAAGGAGCAGAGATTTGAGCCACCTTTCTGCAGCAAGGGACCCTGAGCCTGTCTAGATTTGCATTAATGTTTTTTTTTCACCATTGCATCTGTTTATTTTTAACTGGATAGCTTTCTTGTCCCTCCCATCGTATTTTATAACAGAGCTCCATACACACCGTGTCGTACCGTGTTTTGAAGCCCAAGTACGGGATTTCGGCTTGTGCCTTTCTATTCATTTGGTAGTGGGATAAAAAAAAAAAGGCTATAAAATTTAGGCTCAACACCATAATTTAGAGATTGTAAAACCATAAAGTAAAACTGTGATCATCTACTCTGCTCCAGAATAGCAGAGGGCTCCTCATAATTAGTACTGCTTGAGCTACAGCATATACCGTCTACAAAACAGGAATTGAGGGGGATGGATTTTCCATCCTGCAGTCTTTGGTAATTATCAGTCTTTGGTAAACCCTGGTTAAATTATTTTCTTAAAAGTGTGCATATTACACCTAATTTATATTTCTTTTGTTCCAGTTCCTGGCCACTGGATTTCTTCTATCTTAGTCTGACAGACTGCAAAGTACTCAGTAGCATGTGGAGTAGTAGTATTGTTGTAGCTGTGTTTGTCCAAGGGTGCTGGTACAGTGATTAATTCATCCCTTTCCTTTCTCTTTGGTATGACTGAGCTCTCTGCAGCATTTACTACGGGCCTGTTTTCCAGCCCGTAATTGTCCTTAGCGATACTTCCCTAAACCTTTCTAATTTATCACCATAACCCTCGCGTTTTGGACATCAGAACTGAAATGCTCTACAGGGGTAATGTTCCCATCAAATTATATTACCGTCCTCTGAGCCCTGATTAACCAAGCCCTGCATCAGCTATTCTGCTCTTTTGCCCAGAAAGCAGAGAGGCCGAGAGTCACTCAGATCTTTCTGTTTATCCGTATAAAATACGGCCACAACCGTGGTTTTCTTCTTTCTTCTTCTTCTTACAACAGTGTCCCAGTACCTAGGAAAGCAACATTGATATTCAGAGTACATCTTGGCCAAGTCTGTAGTAACTCTTGGGTGCAATTGTCCTGACTTGTTGATTTTAAAAGTCTAGCTAAAGAAGCTGGTGTATATTGTACTTCTTTACGATTCTTAAATTGGAAAGAATATAATTCTCAGCGTATTATTGCTCCGTTGCATGGATTTTTCCCAAGTACAGAACAGAAATATGTATTGAACATTTCTGCCCTTTCCGTGGTGTTGTGCCTGACAGTACTTACAGGATACGTTTTGTTCCTCATGTAGTTGAAAAGTTCCTTCTTGTCCTTAAAAAGGCCAGCAATGTCTCTAACTACAGTTTTTTCACTGTGTCTTTCTACTCTATCACTGGCACCTGAGTTTCATGTATTATTCTTCACTTGCTTTTATTCTTTTTTTTTTTTTTTTTAAAAAAGCATTTTGCACTGTGGAGTCTGCAGCATTTCTTTGCACAGTGCAAGACATTTTGGTTGACACAGGATAGGAGGTAGAAACTTTTTTGAGCCCTTCAGTGCCCAGGGAGAGTGACTGTAGTTTCTGCGCTACATGGCCAACATGGGATTTGAAGGACGATGCAGCAGGTATTTGGAGAGAGATGGGAATCTAGGAAAGGTAAAAGTCCCCAACTTCTCACTAAGGTTGAAATCCTTTCTCTGCAGGAAGCCTCAGCAAAACAGATCTGCTTCACATCACCAAACCTTGATGCATTGCTTTTAATAAAGGACAGACTAAGGGTGGCTACAAGCCCCCAACTGTTAATACAGAGCAGTCTGGTACATGTTCCCACATCATATCACGTGATGGCAACTGAAAATACGCTCTTTTTCCCCCATGAAATGTGGTTGCAATATCATGCTATCTTCTTCTGTGTTTCTGCTAACAGCCCACACATAACTGGGACTTAGGAAAATGATACCAGGGTCAAAACCAGAGTCATCATCCTACAGCCACTGTCTTTCTGCAGCCAAGCGGTAAATTGCTCCTCTCTCGCTTCATTTTAAGCTGGAGACTGGAAGAAAATGGCATCCTTGGGATAGTCAGTGGCCTCAGCACACTCTTGCTGGGCTGAAATACCCAGGACTTCAGGAGAAGCCCTCTGCTCTGTGGGAAAGCCCAGGCTGGGAGGTGAGCTAAAAGCACTGGGTCAATGAGCCAAACACCAAGGGTTAGGAGGAGGAAGGAAAACTTCCCAAATCATGGCTGAATCCCTAAAAGCCAGTGAGATTTTCTTCCATTTACTGAAAGTATCAGAATTCAGTCTTTCAAACCCACTGCTGCTGGGGTCCTTTAGCAAGAGATGCAAGGCCTCCTGGCTTTGACTGAACATGAACTCTGGGCTGATGCATATTTATTTATTATTATTTTCTGTTTCATGCTGCTGATTGTCCTAGATGCAGGGGAGGAAAATGACTTTCAAATGAGAAGATTTTTCATAAGCCTACAGCATAGCTGTACTTAGAATGCAAACTTTAATCAGTTATTTGCTGGAAAAATATGTAACAAAAGTGCAATCTCTGCTGGGTTCCCTTTCATCCTAGTGTCAGATGTAGGATGGTGTCCCTGGGAAGAAACATGGGTTCTGTGTAAAGAATTTAGGCTCTTTGTAAGTACCTTGTGGCAGGGACCATCTACCTTTCCTATGTGCCCTGAGAGTAATAATAAATATTAATAATAATGGTGAAGTTGGCTTTGTGGGAAAGCCTTCTTCACTGGCTTTACTGGGGAAGTAGAGTATTTTTAGTTTTGAGAATTTTTAAATCTTACACTTGCATTCAAGTGTCGTCTTCTTCAGTTCAGAAGCAGCCAGGTTCCTGCACTCTTTGTCAAAGGACTGCCCTTAACCCCAAGAAAGCATCACTCCTTCCAGCACCCAAAAGCCTCTTTCCCCAGGCACTTTGCAGGCAGTCACACATCAAGTGCAGGGAAGCTCTGCTGCAAGCGCAGCAATGTGTCTCTGCGGCTGATTCCATGAGCTGTCGAGGGTCCACATCATCCCTCATCATCCCACTGTGCCCAAGGGGCACTCCATACCCCAAGAGCTTTTGCTGTGCACCTAAAAAATCACAGGTGCTCATGTAAGTGGTTGCAGTAAGCTACCGGAGGAGGCTATTTTTTTCCAGGGCACAACCAGAGAGGCTACTTAGCATAGTTTTACATGCTGCTAATGTGGTTTTATTGCTTCTAGGACCTGACCTACTATCGTTGTGTGCTGCTATATTATATGCTATGGATGCTTTTACTCGTTTGGAGCTGGTCCAGGGATCTAACGGGGCTCTGGACTGCATGACCTAGGTGTGCTCAGCATGACACCATCCCCTGTGCTGGGAAAGCTGGTTTATTGCACTGCTGTGGACTGGGAGGATTGGGGAATTAGGCCAGCAGCCTTCCCTGCCTTATGCTGCGGTCTAGATCCCGCACAGTACCGGGGGATGCCAGGGAGGAGTGCAGGGAGGGACGCCTCTGTGGTCCCCATCACTGCACGAGGCCACGGGTTCCTTTTTGCTCCGTTGTGGACTCAGCGTGTATGTGCAGAGCGCTTCAGTCCAAGCAGAGGTGTGCGGGGGATTCGGTGAGCAGAGAGTCATCCCCCGCTGCTCCTAATGGGAAACCTGAGAGCATCCAAATCAGAAATGGATAAAGGATGGTTTCTTGGACTCACCTTCCCCTGTACGGCTGATCCCAGGAGTCTTGCAGCCACGGATGCTCTCACCCATCCCATCTTCTTCCTCTGATGGGTTGAGCCTCCGTGGGGAGAGGAAGGATGAGGCAGAGGAAGGTGGAGGAAAATGCAGAGAGTGCTGGAGAGGGAAAGAGCTCTCGTTCATCCTGACCCGTCACCAGGACCACCCCCTGTCTTATAATTGTTTCCGTGGCTGAAATAGCAGGTCTTAACATTATATGTAGCCCTTTAAGCATTTACCACAGTGGTATATTTAGTAATATAAATCATGTTTTGTGTGTTTTGGTGTTGCTAGTTTTGACCTTCTTTTCCATTCCACGGCATCGAATTGCTAAAGTGAATATTTGCTGTTTATTGTGCTTTTCATGGTTTCTTGACAGTTAACAACATTATACATTTGGTACAGTTTTCTACTTTTTTTTTTTCCCCTCCCATGTTCAAAATGCTGATCCAGGCGCTAATATCTTGGTTGTGAGGCCAGTTTCTTTCTAAGATGTTTAAATACAGATTGAGAAAACCTTCTTTTGGTAAATGGTGACTTTAATGTCTGAATAACCCAGAGGGACCTTGTCTGTATTTTGAAAATCTAAAGACCTCTTCTTTGTTACCAAACTAGCAATTTCATATTGGAAGTGACAAAAATTTTGTATTATGGAGGTAAAAGCTTTGGATGACAATGTGAGTTTAGTGTTGGGTGCTGTGAGCACAAGCATGCATGTTTAGCTTTAAGCCAAAGGAGGTATTCATACGTGTTACTTGCCATTATTTTTAAAAGTTCTTTTTTAAGGTCAGGACTTTGATTGTCCAAACACTGTTTGTGGCTTTTACTGTCTGTGACACTTCGCTTGTCTCTCTGGGTGGGGAGAATGGTTGAACTCACAGGACAGACTCAGCACGGGGCTGGAGTGAGGGTCAGACAGAGCTTCTCAAAGAGTGATCCAGTTGGGCTGGGAAGCTCTGCAGTTACTGTCTGTTCAACTAGCCCCAAGGAAGCTTGGGCTGGGCTGAAATACCCTCCAAAAGAAAGGCTGCAGCAGCTGAGGCAAAGGGAATCATAATTTTGGAGGAGAGCACCATGTCTCCAGGGAGCAGAGCCTGTGTCTGCTTGAGAATGGGAGGTTGAGATCACTCTGAGAGTGATGTTTACCTTGGGCGCTTTTGAGTTGCCTGAATGAGGTACCTGGGCATGTGACAACACTGCCAAACTGGGCTGGAAAATCAAGGGACTGGATCTCAATGAAGAGAAAATGAGACAGCTCCTGCCTCAATTAGTTACTTGAGAAAAAAAAAAAAACAAAAACAAAAACAAACCCAAACACTAAAAAGTGACATCCCCTGTGTTTATTTAGACAGCATCCTTCCACCACAGGGAGCACCGTTTTTCTCATTTTACGGAGGTAAAGCTGAGGGAAAATTGCATGCCCAAAGTCCTGTAGAAACTGCACAGCAGAGATTTGGCTCTGCACCCTACACTAGCAAACAAATTGTTGGACGACCTCTTCAAACCACCACAGGTAGCCCCAGCATGCACCTTCCAATCCCAGGGGCCTGATGAAGGATCTTTCCACCCGTAGCCCTCCAGAGTTTCTGTCTTCATCACCATTCATTTTTTTTCTCCAAAACCTTCCCACTCCTGTCTCGAATTCTGCTTAGGAGAACACTCCCCATCACCTTGCTTTTGCTTCCTTCCAAGCAGGATCACCTCCCACCCCAAGAAACAACACTGGATTCAGGCTTTTTGTGAACAGGAACCTCATGTGAGTATGTCTTATACAGTTAATCAGGTGTAGAGAGAGAACACAACTTGTATGCTCTTGCATGACCTCAGACATTGCCTGGAGGTGCCTCTGTCTCTGCACTGGTGCCATATGAACCTAGAGTATCTGCGCTCTCGCCGTGTGCTTTGCTGAAGTAGGATGGCTAAAATGCGCTGCTTAGGTGATCAAACACAAAAAAGCTCTTGTCTTCAGGGATGCTGAGTTTTTCAGCCAAGGTCTATGCTGCTCTCCAGTCCTCAAAATGGACCTCTACTGGGGGCCTGCCTAGCTTTTTCTCTGCATGGAATTTGCCATGCGTGTTGAGACTGTGCTGTAGGAATAACAGAGCGTTCAAAGTGCGTTGGCGTGAGTAGCTCTAACCCTGATCCTAGCCCCACGTAGACTCTGAAAATGCAGACTCAACAAAACTGCTGAAAATGTGTTGGAGAGCTTAGCCATGAGTGTACAACATCTGTAAAATATTTAAAACATAGTCAAAAAGGGGAAAAAGAGCAAAAGGAGAAGAAAGTGTGCTGCTAGTTCAGCAGAAAAGACAATTGTACCTGCTAGTAGCAAGAACAACTTCATCATCTGATGCATGGACTTCTTCCAGCTTGTCACAACAAATACTGCACACCCAAGGCTATTTGTTGCATTAGCAATAAACCAGTGAGCACAGGGAGCCGCAGCTCACGTTGGCACGTAAGCTAGGCACCAGTTACTGCCTGTGCAGATGTACTACTGTTTAGCAAGTAGGGGAAATGGTGAAGACGTGAATCAGGGTCACACTTTGTTTCCCACCTCCTCTGAACTGGGTGTTGATCAAGCCCAAGTGCTAAGTCAAGCCTCAAGTGGTAGTATTATCTACGATTTTGCTAGGAGTACTTAAAAGACACCTATCGCCCTACAGCCGAGGCTCACTTCGCCATAGTTAAGATAGGACCAATCTTTATTCTAGGACTGGGCAGGGCACAGCAGCAGCTGTCTTCAAATCCCAAACAGCAGCTCAGAGATTAATCTAAGGAGAAACCTGCGTTCAGCTGTAGATGAATAGAAGGACATTATTTATATTGCTCTGAACTGAACCAGGATGGAGGAGAGATGTTTTCCCCAATATGGCTGAATTCCAGAGGTAGGATGTGTCCTACAGACACATCTTAGCTCCATCACAGAGCGCTGCATCAGGGCAGCGGTACAGCTGGGTCTCAAATCTTTCTTTGAGTTTGTTGCTAAGGTCTTTCATGCTGAATGACACACAGGAGCGAATTAGCAGTCAGACGTGTGCGTATCCCACGTGTGCTGTACTCGGGTGGTCTGGTTTGTTCAGAAGGCAGATAGCATCACATTGCAGTTTGCTCAATTCTTGACAAAACAGTCTTAAAACGTAGCCGCAGGTTGAGCGTGTTGCAATAGTGCAACCTTGAAATTGCAGAGACCTGAATGAACTTGGCGAGAACTCCATTTTATAAAGGTATGTACAATCTTTTGGATACCTGACACGAAAGAGAGTCACTCCTCCACAGTGCAGCCAGAAATAATCCCCCAAGTTGCAAATGACCCAGAGGACACATGCCAGAAAGGATGAGAGGAGGAAGAAGTCAGCCCACATTACTCTTGTTAAAAGGCCTTGAAGGTAGTTCTCTGCTGGACATCATCCCAATTTATCTTATTTGAGGTAAAATCACCTGGCTTTCATCAAGGTTCCTGTCCCAGCAACTGGATGAACAGGGAGACAAGTGACAACTATCTTGTGGGGAAAAAAGTTCATACTACCTTGCTTTCTGGTGGCGGCCTTGAGGCTGCATTCAGGACAAGACTCGCAGGACGCGCAGACAGTAAATCCTGAGTGCCAGAGATGGGTACAGCAGAGATGGCCTTGAAAATCGCAGGCTTGTTAATAATTGTGGGTTAATATATCAGTAGAGTGTCTGCAGGCTGCCTGGGAAGTACTTACGTGGGAAGGAGAGAGGGACAGAGCACGAGGTACCTAGAGACCATAGAGACTGATCTTTTAGGCCTCCACTGACCAACCCACAAAAAGCAATTCCACCAAGTCCAGTTTGGCCTCTCAGGCACCTAAATTGTACCTTGTCCTTCCAATTTTCAAAGCCAGCAGCTCTGGTTTGCCTGTCAGGTGCTGATTTTGAGGCGAGAGCTGCCTCCAGAACCAGAGCTTGACCGATGGGAAAGCAACTTGGCTGTTGTGCGGGAAGATGACCTCCCGTTGTGGGCATAATTGCTGCATTCCTTGCCTGGGAGAGGAGCGGAGCAAGCCTGTCTGTGTAGGACTTACATGGAAATGGCATTTTTATGGGAATGTCTGAAATGCCTCTTATAGGCACCCAGTTAAACACTCCTCTCAGTCTGGCCACAGGCCAGTCCGGAGTGCTTTGAACTTCTTGCCCTCCAGGCAGAATCCAGGGTTGAGTTTTCCTACTGGCTTCCAGGACGCCAGGACATTGCTAGCCATAGCGAAGAGATCCTAGCTGCCTAAAGTGTTGCCCACGGTGTTGCGTGCAACTCGTTGGCCGTGGTAGCAGTTTTGCAGACACATCCGAAGGCAGGCTTTGTCTTCTGCACTTTTTGTGGCACTGTGTCCACTGGCAGACCTCTGTTTTTAGCAGGGTTAGAAATCGGACCACAGCTGGTAGCCAGGCAGTCTGCCAGTGTGCTGGGCGCATCAGCCATTTCTCATGATATATAGCAGCTGAGCTAGATTTTTTTTTGGTGGAAGCTTTGAAACACGTTGAACTTACCACGTGGGAAAAAGTCCTGTTAGTCCTGTGCTTGTCTGCATCCATTTGTAGCAAGGGCACGTGAATTTGGGAGCACATTTCTGCTCCTGGCTTAAAACTGGCTTTCATCACGTTGTGCATGTGTGCACAAGATCTCTTGTTAAGATACCAAGGTCCTGTTTCTAGGTGCAGATCTACGATGTGGTGCATGTAGTCAGGGAAATAAAGCTAAAAGTGTGTGTAAATTCAGAGGCTGCTTTTGCAGCTCTCGTGTACCATATGCTGCTCTCAGGACAGTAAGATTTCGGCCCAGCAATCAGGCTCCTGTGGGAGTCTTTCACAGCTCCTTTACTGCCCTGGTCACAGGCTTTGCATGAAGTTACTGCCCCTCAAGTAAAATGAGGACTGAGCACAGCCAAGGAGGCTGAACGGCTTTCATAGTCTCGGTATTCTGCGTGGCGGTGCTTTAAGGGATTGATTCACATTACCAGTGTTGGTTTCCTCCTCTTTCTTCAGGAGCTAAGTTTTAGACTTTACTATTTCAAGGCAGAAGAGGATAAGGGAGGACGCCACAATATTAATCCCTGCACAGTCACACAGATTCTGCTTTTCTAAGGTTATTATCCTAAAACAGGAAAAATAAAGCTCCTGGTGCTTTGTGAGTAGCAAAACTAAATCAGCGTTGTTTCCTATGGATCTAGCTCTTTCGTCTTTAACTTGCCCTTCCAAGCCCATAGTCTCTTCCTGACCACTTGTGCGGGTAAGTGGCAATGTGTGCAATGGCTTATTAAGGATCCATTTGCATCCCTAAACCGATTGACATGCTGCCTGCCATCTCTCAGAACAGATAAGGGGTTGGAGCTACACCGTAGTGGAGGCACTAACTGCCATTGATTTATTTTGCTTGGCTCTTCATTTCTATAGGATGAGTGGGCATTTAGCGTATCTGAAATGTCTACTTCCGTCTCAAGTGTGGTTGAAATTGGCCAATGGATTCAAAAGTTATTAGAGGGGATTAAAAGACAGCCAGCATGATCAGATAAGCCTGTTTCCTCAGAAAACTAGGCTAAAAAGGGAAAAAAAAATCCAGTGCAAGGACTCCTGCGATGCCCTCTCTACATCCTAGTTTTTTCAGCATCTGCGGCAGTTAATACTGGAAGCTCTGAGTATTTACAAATGAGTGATGCAGCACACACAGCAATGCCTCTCTGCTTTGCTCTGACTATTTACATTACACCTGCAATATTGAATGTGGTCATCCCACTGATGTGGCGTCAGTTCTCTCTGTCTCGGCAGCTGAAATTTGTCGCATGTGTGCGAGAAGTGGCTCCAGGTTATCCGCATCTGAACACTCCCTTGCCCAAAGCAGGATTTAGCTGCCGGGAGACAAGCCCCATAGGCTAGTGACTGTTTGTTGAGGGACTGTAAGACAAGCCAACAGGTTGGTCATTCTGTATCCTCAAGCAGTGGATGAGGACTTTGCTGCTTCTTCTTAGTCTAGGTGTGAACATGGAAATATTTTAGTTGAGTGGGGATATGATGCTGTGCCCACCTCAGCCCCAAATATGTATTTGACTGGCACCTTTCACAGTGGGCAACATTTTGCTGTCTAGAAGCTGCCAGTTGAGTTTATAAATCAAATTTACAGACTCTGGGAGGTGGGGAAGTCCTTGAGGTGCTGTGCTTGGTCTCTAGATAATAGGTTGCCACTTTGCATGTACAACAAAGCTGATGATCCTTTGATCCCTGTGCACATCTTAGAGCAAACGCTGTTAATTGTGATCCCATGATCCAGGAGGAATGCTGGAAAGGGGCTGGGTTTAACAGAGCCTTTCATCTGAGAGAAGGGTGCTGGGATGAAAGCCAGCCTCAGTTGCAAGAAGAAAAATAGTTAAAGCCTGTGAAGTTATTAAGACTTGGAATTTAATTTCAGGCTAAATAAAGGCATGTTCTGGGAGATGGATTTTGAAATGTACGAGGCTAAGATTTGGGGTTCTGGGTTATCTTGGCATTTCTAGCCCGATTTCCTGTGTTCCTGTTTATATAACAGAGCTGGTACAAATTTTCAAGCAGACACACAAATCCAGAAATAAAAGGAATAGCTGGTTGTGAACCTGCCACCCACGCACACAAATCCAGCAAGCCAGCTGGGCTACAGCGCTCCTCCCTCCCTTCCTGCTCCTCTGACATCCCCATCGTCTCAGCCGTCACAACATGCCGGAGCTCTTACCGGCGTTGCTGAGGCCTACGAGGCAGCTTTCCAGAGCAGGATGGGGAATGAGCTCCAGATGACAGCCTGGAAAGACTGCCTTGTCCCCCTGCACCTGTAGTGCTGGGCACCTGTAGTTTTGAGCACCCTCAGGGAGAAGAGGTTTTATGGCTCAAAATCAGTGCTTTGAACTCTATTTGGCGGAGTTTGGATGAGCTGGTGGACGTGTTTGTCCAAGGTGATGGACACCAGATGAAGTTCACACCTGCCAAGGAAAAGGTTTCATGTGGTGCTTGCTTGGGCTTTCAGACCTTCTGAGTGTGTCTCGCCCCAGCTCACAGTGCAGCTACACTTCATGCATGGGAGGCAGAGGATGGGACGCTGGGTAAAGCTGGGGAGAGCTGGGATCCCTTCGTCTTGCTGGTGGAAGATGCAAATAACTTCACACCTTCCTGCCCTTTGTTCAGTCCACAGTGTGTTTTTCCAGCATCTAGCAGCAAAGTAATTTCTTCTGGGGCCTCTGGGTGCTACTGTCAAAGAATGAAAAATAGTAACAGGAATTTCTGGGGCTGGGCTTTGGCTCAGAGGCTCAAAAAGTTTGTGCACACAAACCCTCCCGGCCCTTCCCCTTCAGCTGCGCACTTAACATTGAGAAGGAACACTTGGTGCTATGCCTAGTCTTCAGGATTAGTAATTTGCTTTGTTGCCTGTGTCAATCTAAAGCCCCTGACTATGCAGCAAAAATTCAGCCAAGTTCCTTCTTGGAGAAGTCTGGGAGGAGGTAATTAATGCGGTGTGGGTAATGAAGCACTACACTCAAAAGGATCATTATCTGTGAGTCTGCTGTCCGGGAGGGACCAAGCCACCTTTACCCTGGCTACATCAGGTGTGCAGCTGGGGGGGAGACCCCACCGCCTCCCGCCGCAGCCAGAAGAAAGCTCTGAAAATGGCTTGGTGTCAGAAAGCAATTTCCCAGCCGAAGTCTGACATTTCCTCTCCTCCTGGGGACTGCAGAGCTGCTGCCTTTGGGCAATTTGCTCTCCAGAGGCAGTTGAGACTAGGTAGCTTCTGCCCCTACTTTTGTTGTGCTGGTTTATGGGAGACTTGGGTGTGCACTGTGCTGTCCAGGAGTGGTCACTGCCCATGCCTAGAGATTGCAAGATGACTTGCAAAGTACTTTATGCCTCGACCCAGGCCTTGATCCCTTGGCAATGTATATTCTGTATACATTTCTACCAAATGTTTCTCCCACCCCAATCCCCACTGAAACCAGCTCAGACTCATCCTTTTCCTTTGTTGCTAGTTTGTGGTGGTGTTTTTTTTTCCTGTGCTGCAAGAGATACAGCCTCATATAACCCAACTCTGAAAGACTCCTGATACTAGCTCCCTCCCACCCTCATTCCTGTTCATCTTGTGTCTCATTTTGCAATTGCTATTATTCATCTCTCTGGGGCACCTACTAAGGCTACCCCGATGATGGATGCTGCCAGACCAGATGCATAAATATTAAGAAAGGCAGAAAGAGCCAGACTTGCAATTTCTTTGTACAGGACAGTGATGGAGATGCTGTTCTTACAGCTGACCAACACAACTGCAATCTGGGCTCCAGATTTAAAAGCTCGTAGATGCAGGTTAAGCTAAAATTTTAGCTGGGACTGTAACTGGGTAGCATCTTGTGGTCAGGCAGGGAAGCAAACGTGCTAGTTATACCGGTGATTTTCACTTGATCACTAAAGGGCTTGTTGAGGAGGCTGAGCTGGTCTCCAAATGTATACTGTACCTTGTCTAATTTCTGTTGCTGGTAGAGCGAGACAAATTTGTGACTAGATAGATGATCTTATTTATTTGCAGAGTTTCCTGAATTTTGACATGCAAAATCTGATGTGAACATTGGACCCTGTGCATGGCCCTAGAAATGATTATGTTAACTGTCAATCTGGGACGTTTATCCTTGCAGTGCAGTATCACAAGTCACCTGTCTACGTGACCACCTTAATAAATCAGTGTGTGATCACCTGGAATTGCCAGAGGTTTGGTATTATCAGAAAGCCTGATGGCAATATTCAGATACTGGAAGAACAGAAAGTCTTGATTAACGCTGAGTTAGCCATTTCTTCTCTAATGCTGTTTCCAGTTCAATGGACATCTTGATAATAGTGTTCGGTCTGAAGGCCACAGAATTATTGATGGTCACAGATCAAAATACCATCACTTCTAATAAATAATGCTGCCCTATTTCTGTTAAGAAGTACACCAAGGAACAACATCCATAAAAGCAAAGGGAAAATCTGAGCAGTCTCAACAAAGACTCATAGCGCTGCTACTCAGAGTGAGAGCAAACATGATGGAAGTGTATTTCCAGAAGTGAAATTTGGGGAATGCAAATGCATTTGCATCTTTATTGTGGACCCCAGAGCACAGTAAAGCTGGTGTTGTTTTTAGAGGATGCCAAATTCAAACTCTTCCTGCCTGCAACTCTTTCTGTATCCCTCTTTGCCCACCTATCCCACCTTGGATCAAGTGTAGTTTGGGAAATTTGGGGATAGATGTATCAGGACTATTGTTAAAAAGACACAGAATATTTTTCTTACGGCTCAGGGTTGCAGCTAATCATGCCAAAAGTTTTTGATGGACTAAAATCAGTTTAATATTCACAGTCTCCAAATCATCATCTCTCTGTTATTAGCTATGAGCATTGAGGCCGAGTGCTACTGGTGTGGTCATGCAAAATTCTCAATAACCCTACACCCAATACTAACTGTGTAAACTGACACTTTGTAAGATCAGGAATTATGAATGTAAAACAATCCTTGCCTTGCTAGAGCTGATCTCTCCAGATTACTGTGGAGTATCTCGGTGATCTTGCCACTCTGGATCTTACCTTGTCACTTCTCATGCTCTGAAGGCAAAAGGAAGCTCATCAGATTTGCATTTTCCGAACATATTAACATTCGCTTAGAAAAAATCTGCAAATTACCTTCCTCTATTTAAAAATAGTGATCAGAGTCCATTATATTTTCTGTAGTAGGAAACAGATTGGAAGAAATTTTGTGCCTGACCGAAAGTCCAGAATCCCTTTTGTCCGTTTACTACAGCAAACCCTAAAAGCAGCTGCTTGCAGAGTTCACGTATTTCCTTAAGATGAGAACTTTTGTTTTGTGACAACCTATGAGCATCCATTAAAACACAGATTTTGGAGCGGAGCAGATTGTGTGGTACTGCCCATCTGCACATTGGATACCCATGCTTACTTTTTAATAAGAGCAAGGAGCTGGATGTAATGTCATGCAGTCATAATTCTTGGCAGTTGCTATAGTTCATATGCTTATTGGAAGCTGAAGCTTTGGAGCATTTACCAGATCTCTTTACGCTTCCTGCATTAGTGCTTGGGGTTTTTTTCAGCTGAGCTCTCAGGCTGCTGAAACCCTGTTTGGTAGGGAAAGAGCCATGTGTCCAGTGGAGTGTTTCATGGGGGGAATGAAGATGCTAAAAAAAGTGAACAAGTCCAGAAACACCTGCCTGGACCTGCATGTTTGTAAACTTAGAGGTTTTTCAGACGTTTTGAGAAGGACAGGGAGATAACTCTCCTGTAAAAGAGTTGGGTGTGAAATGGAAGTGCTAGCCTGAGAGATGACAGACTGTCCCCTAGAGAGAAGGTGGGTTGTGGCAGACTGGCCTGGGGGAAGGCAGCACTTTGTGCTGTCTGAAAGTGGACTGCCATGGACTCATCTGTCAGCCTTGGGATGTCATTTAGGGGTTGGACAGAGGCTTGGAGCCACGCTTTGCAATGGAGGGGGTTATATGGCAGCTGGAGCCAGAGGAGAGTGTCTAGCTGGTTCATCCAAAAAACCTCCTCATACCACATGCTGTCTCAGCCACATGGCCACCTTGGGAGAAGGCTCCAGGAGGGCCAAGGACATATATCCACCCCTGGTCTTGTTGTCGATTCCCTGTGCCATGGCACTGTTGAACTGAGTGTTCAACACCCCTGTGCACCTAAGCCGGGCTGGCATGTGCTCCCAGCCATAAAACGAGGGTAACGCTCTTTGCTGTGCAGGGCCAAGGGAGAAGAGATGCTCCCAGGGGTTCACAGCTCTCGGTGCCGGCTGCGGGAGATGCAGTGAGGATGATTTCCTGGCTTTCCTGGGACAGCCCTGAAATGCAGGGGACAAGGCTCACAAGTCTCCCTCTTTTCTTCCTTTCCCACTGCTTCCATCTCGATTTAGGTGGTAGGAGCGCAAAACCAGAGGATGCCCTGAGCTCCCCTGCTCCTGTGACCCCAGCCTCCTGAATAAGCCAGGCAAAGCTGGAGTTTGCCCTTAAGAAGGTAAAATGCTATACAATTTCTTCTAGGATGAAATTCCTTCTTTTAATAAAAGCCCCATTTAAATAATCAAGGTGCCAGAGATGAGATGCAACTAGCCCGTTTGCCCAAGAGAGCGTTTCAAAATACTTTTACCCAACAGTTGGTCTGAGATCAAACAGACTTGGCATTACACTGTTTCCTGGATAACACGCCATCATTATTTATTAATCTGAATCAAAGTGCTCGATGTTTTCATGCTATCAGTTAGACAGAGCCTTATCGTCTGCCTCCCTTTTTTTTTTTTAATTTGTTGTGTTTCAAGAAAGTTTTGAAGCTGTTGCAGTGGGAAATCCATAGCTTAAGTGGCAGCTTGCTCATCTTTTATTTATTTTTGTAATAATCCTGTTGTTACTCATTCAAAGCTCCAAAAGATCCTTGTCGTCAGTCAAAAGTTTTATGCTTGGATGAAATTCTAATGGTGACTTTTAGAAGAAAAGTGTGTTTTTCTGGTTTTGAATAGGTATTGTCACATTTACTGCTTTGTGATTTAAAGAAATGTCATCTGTCTGGTCAAAACTGAGTAATTTTAAAATACATTTTTATATTGGGATCAAAATGACTATGTACTGTTCCCAATTTTTTCATATACTTTAAAAACACAAACACAAGGATGTCAAGGCAGTGGGAGAACCAGCAACGGGATGTGATTAGGGTGATTTCTGGCCTGTTTCCCATCATTCTTAGAGAGAAAATATTTTTTTTTTTCCCCCATGAAAAATTGTGATTTTCTCTGAGAAATCTGTTCCCTTTTCAGTTTGGAGGCTTCTTTGTTGTACAAAGAAATTTGTATCTCAAAGTAGCTGCTCTTTACTAAAATGCTTCTCTTATTGGAAAAGCATTTTTCTATAGAAATAGTGTTTCAATAGGAAATCTGCAGTCAGCTGTTCCATATGGCAGGCAATGCTGCTCCCCCTTCCTCTCGAAAGAGCGGTTTCGTGCAGAACCTGCACTTCTGCATATCCATGCCAGTGTTGTGGTTTTATCAGCGCATTTTCCTATTTTGAAATGTTTTCCTGTCTCCTGTTTTTGTGTAAAACATCCTCACAAAGAGGGAGGGTGATTAATTGGAAACTACAGAGGAAACTACAAAATCAATTGCACTCAAAGAACTGTCTAATGTAGAAACTAAACTAATAAAAAACCCCAGAGAAATAGATGTTTTTTTCTCTCTCCTTTTTCAGTCATAGGATTCTGAGATGTTACTTAGAAGATTTCTTCTGAAACAGGATTGTAACCTTTATATATTATCTTATTTGTGCTCAGCTACACATTATCTGTGAACATAGCAAACAATATAAAAAAAAAAAAAGCCAAAACCTGTCTTGATGGGCTGAAGACTTATTTATTCTGACCATTTACACCAAAAGGAGATCTGATCCCCAAGCTGATTGTGCTTCTTTATAAAATTAATCCATAAGATCTTCTGCTCATAAATAACTGTGAAATGATTGAACTTTAAAACATAAGACTTCTCATGTGCTAAACCTCACGGAAGAATAATCTCTTGATAAATTTAGTTTTAAAGTAACGGAAGCATAGATGATTGCAATTCTATTTTTAGACATGCGCAGTAAAACATTTCTGTTTAGTTTGTAGTAATGTTAGTTTAAGTCAGAGCCTCCGGATGAAGGCAGGGATGTGAGAATGAGCAGGAGCAGCAGGGTCAGCGTGGTGAACAGTCTTGGCCCTGGGTTTGGAAGGAGTTTTGGAAAGATGTATCCGGGTCGTGTTTGCCAGGGCAGACAGAAGGAGGTGGTGAATGAGATATGAGATGGACAGAGCTGATGGCATCACTAGTGACATCAGAAAGACTTGAAGACCAGGGCCTGTATCTCTGCTACCTATCTGTACCAGCCAGTAGAAAGCAAAGCACCCTTAAACTGTCAGTTCTTGGGATCATTACAGTGTGTATTGGGTAAGATGGAGGTAGTGATGTCTGTGCTATCAGGCCATACCTAAATAACAGACACAAGTAAACCAGACATTGAGATGGGTTTCTGCTTTGGGTGTGTAAGGTGAAGGGAGTTAAGATAAATCAGCAGAACTCTCTCCTGGACTATCTTATTCTTGTTAGCCGCTGTAAGAGTAAATGTTAAGCATGTGAAGTGGGATTTCCCATTACATTCTCAATGCGAACCTTCAATTTAATTTAGATTCACCTGGGAATATTATAAATTGTAAGAATTGAGAGGATCAGTAATGCTTTTAATGGCCTGATCTTTCAAGCTAGATGTTCTTCTTGCTTGGACCTAAGGGATGGCTTACAGGCTCTCTTCTGAGTTTTCTGACAGCATTTTACATGGCTCTCTTTGCCAGCTCCATCGCTTCAGGGGGGTGGAAAGGGGAAGTAGGAGAAGTCATGCTGTACCCCAAGGCTGCAGCACAAAGCTGCAATCGGGTCTGCTGTGACCATTTCTTCCAGGACATCATCTTTGACTTCTCTGCAGCTCACTGACTTGGAGATCAAGTGAGAAGCAGTTTCCACAAAGGATGGTGTGGTGGGTTAACCTAGTCTGGCTGCCAGGTGCCCACCAAGCTGCTCTCTCACTCCCTCCTCCTCAGATTGGATTAACCCACCACAGACGGTTATTAGGTAAAAGGGTCCTAATATATAACCATCCTATACAAAGGATGGTTATTAGGCCCTTGGAGAGTGTGAAATCTGTCCTGGAGACATGGAGAAGGGGAATCTGTGAAATGCCATCCAAATTTGCCTCTTTTCTTTCCCCACTTACATTTCTCTCTTCTCTGTCTGGCAGTAGAGATGGGCAGGAGAGAGCTGGGATCCCAGGCAGCTTTTCTGGAGTTAGCACTACAAGTTTTGGGAATATTTTTGGAAGGGAAGTAGAGTCAGGGAAACATATTTTGGAGCCAGGCTAAACACTTGTGTGGGAAGAGAGGAACTGTGTCATCCCATTCGTTCTGCTTTTAAAATCACTGTATGCTTTGACATAATCTGCAAGACAAGCCCAAGACTGGAGTAGGAAATTGGCTGTGAACTAGGATGGATGTGCATTTTCAGCTCTTTTTTGGGTTGTTTTGTTGTGGTCTCCTAGGAGTCATGGATCCCACTAGCCTACATGTCGCTCTACTTTTAAAAATTTTGTTTCAAAACAACTTTTGCCCAGATTTCTGAGATTTACTCAGATTTCTGAGTCCATGGTGAGTCTGAGAGTATCAGGAGAACCTGGGTGATCATGTTTCTGGGAGCAATGTGGTTGTCATTGACTAAATAAACATATGCAGTTTGTTGAAGCTGAAGTGCTATACTTAATGTTGTAAAGTTATTGTGGGCACTGGAAAGCTATTGTAGAAGTGTTAGAGTTTGCCACCCACTGGGATGGAACAGCCCCGTGCTCCGCTCCTTTAGCACCGCGCGTGTAGAAGGTAGCTGGTCCCTTTTTTTCTGAGAAGAGTCAAGCAGAAGAACAGCTAACACACATCACACACCTTGCATCATATTCCATAATGGTCTGAATTTTGGGGGGATGGATTTCAGTCCAGATGTCCCTGCTCTGTCAGAGAAAAGCAGACATGCAAGCGTAGACACTGTGTTCACAGGTACCTACAGGTACATACCAGCACCTAAATTTAGGTGTCCTAGCAAAACAAATTGAATCATCAGGGCCTTCGCTAGGGTCTAAAGCATAGTTTATCTCACTGAAGTAGACATGCAAAACAGAAGAGATGACTCATATCCTAACAGTGTCTACTTCTCCCTGAATGTCTAACATCCTGCGTCTCTTTGGTTTGCCTCATTTGTTCCAGTGCATCAGAGAAGGTAGATTTTAGTTGATTCATTCTGTCCTGTGCATGAGGCTATTTCACAAGAGTTGCATATCCAGTACATATCTTTTTAGTCAAAAATTTCTAGAAGACATTATTTGTTCTGTCTAAGCTGAGGAACTATACTGCAGGATGGATAAAGATACAGGTGAATGTACAGAGGAGCAGGCAGTACGTGAATTATTAGCCCCTTACATGGCAGATGAAAAATTAAGAGATCTGACCAAAATATTCTATTTTCTTGTCAAATTTTTATTTTTAGTTCAAATTGTCTTGAGAAAGGAAAAAAAAAAATCTGAATGTTCAAGCAGTACAGTCACTTCTGTATCATTTTAGGACCCTATCAGAGTAGGTGCTATTATACCTCACAGACATAATGTCCCTTGGGGGCTCCTACCTTGCCCCCAATATTCATAGTATTGTGGGTTTCTAGCATAGAAGAACCCTATAGAAGGGGATTAGGGTCAATATATTGGATGATCTCTTGGTGCAATTGCTGTTTATCCCTGCTATTAGTAATAATAAAGTTATTTTTAGGAATAGTGTTTTTTCTTTCAGGAAGTGCAAACAAATTCCCAAATTATGGAGCTCGTGTATTTTCCATTTAGAAAACGTCCTGTGTTGATACCATCATCAGATGTTTCTCTTTCACAGGCCACTTGGCGTATTATTTTCTGGTTTACTCATTGACTGTTTGGTCCCATAAGCTAAATTAAGCAAGAAGCCACAACAGGGTTTGCAATACTAGGCCACTATTGTACACTCCCAGTGCACTGTGCCTCAGGCCCAATTGAGTATTACCAACCACTCAAGCATGCACCGTTGACACATAAATGCCTATTTGGATGTAGCTTGTTAGTAAATGCAATGTCCCCAGCAGTTTTATTTGGATGATTATATTATTGCTAATTAACAGAAAATGTCGTGACTTTTGGCAAATAATTGTTTGTGCAACGTGTTATTTACACCGAAAATCTGAAAAATTATTCCGTGTAAAAAGATGAGGAAATGATACAGGGGAGAAGGGGAGGAATATTCAGGAGAGCCAGAGGGTTCTCGGAAGTGTGAGTCTCATTGCCATCAGTGGGACATAGCCAAAACCACTCCTGGTAATGTGACTCACTCATATACCTCTAAAATCATCCACGTTTGCCACTCTTTAGATGTTCCCCATCATTTGTGCAGATGCACTTTAGGTTTTGGTTAGTGTCAGGAGAAATAAAGTTTAATTCAGCCAACCTACCAGCAAAATGTAGTAGCCAGAAGAAGGTAAACTTGGTGCTAGCATTAAAGTGCTACTAGGTATTAAAAAAAAACAAACAACCAAACAAACAATGAAAAATCCCCGGCTTCTCTGCCTCCGTGCTTCTGTCCGCCTCATTTACATAATGGTTTAGAGCATTATGTAATTCAAATCAAATCGCTGTCAGTCGGCACCGTCATCCATTGCATCTTTTCCACTAAGCTACACCGAATTGCCAAAGTAAACGTACTTGAAAGGAATGACAGAAATGAAATAATTCTGTCTCTCTGATGCCAGGGGTCTGACCCACCGCCTATTGCAGGCACACAAAATATTCCCCTTGACTGACATGAGCTGAGGATTGCACCCCCGGAGCCCATGTAAGCTCTCAACTCTGATTCCTAAACTTGGCAACCAAACCCAGGCAGTTTTCAATTGCAAACGGGCAGAATATCCCTCCTCTTTGGACAGCAATAATCTCTCTCTGTCTCTCGGGGGGGGAAATCTCTTCCATCAGAGTGGAAGATCCACTAGCTTTATCCGAATGGTATTGTCAAATTTACAGCGCACTAAATAATGAATCAAATCTTCAATATACCCCAGCAAGCAGCAACCAGCTACTCCCTGATAGGGTCCCTGTTCAATTTGTCCTTCGTGACTCTCTATTTCCATTACCAGGGAAGATAATTTTGCCTGTGCACTTCTAAATCTGTGCCTTTTCATTTTTCTCCTGTGTATTTTATTGCAAAAGCACTGAAAATGCCTGCCAATAGCTGGGGCTCCATTAGCACTGAACGCTATCCGAAACCATAGACAAATAGGGACCCTGCATCCTTCTCCAGGGGAACCTACCATGATAGACAGAGATGCGTTGCATGGGGCAAAGAGGAGAATAAAGCAGCTGAGCCAAAATCACATAGGATTGGTGTGAATGTCACGGGAGGGTTATTGCTGTGGACAGGGAGAGGTTTGTGGAAAGGTTATGTTGGAATAACATAATGACTTGGAATAAAGTAGGTGGGAAGGTGCGATCATTTTCTTGGCTAAGGTATGGGAAATGGATAGAGGTGGAGAAGGATGGGAAGCTGGGCGTACCGTCGGTGTATGGATGGGGGGCGGTTCAATGAAGGATCGTGGTTGTGTAGCAAAGTGCTCCTGATACTGCAGACGTGGCAGGACCTGCTGTCTCACCTCATATCTGTGGGATGTGGGAGGGGGACCTGCCACCTCCCACAGCTTCACTTGGTATGATTCGGGTCTGTCTCTCCCAGCCTTTCACATCCAGTATTTTCTTGACCCTTCACCTCAGCCTTTTTTTGTTTCTGTCACCTGAAAGAAGGAAAACCTGTGTTGCTCCATTCACTATTAAAAGTGAAGTTCAGTTGTTATGTCATGTTTGTCTTTTAGTTCAATGCTAAAATTGTGAGACAGGCCCTGGCTTTGCTTACAGAGTTTCATCCATCTTTTTTAATGTAAACATGCCAGTTCTGGTGATGGCTTTTATAAGTCTGTTGGTTTTCCGTGCTGATGAAATGTGTCTCTATAACTTCGATGGGGGGGATCAGTGATGCCTTACCTATAACTTTGTGGTAATACATCAGGCAGCTTTCCAGCCATGGCTCCCGCTCCTCTAGAAGCATGCAGCCAAGCTTTTGGTAGCCAGCATAAAACCTGCCTTCTTTCAGCAGCATAACTATCCCATAATGGCTTCAGAATATATTTTAATAGCCATTTTACAACTTCCTATATCCGTTAGAATGTCTTTACAAAACACTCTCTGAATAAAATGGATCGCTTTTGATATATTTTATTCATGTGAGCATTCAAAGCACCTAATGGTGTGAGCAGTGTATATGATATTTGGCACAACATGGAGTTCCCCTGTAGATTTCTTATTTCTTGTTCAAAAGCTAGTGACTGCATCCTGAGCTGAAAACATTCCTCTTTCTTGGTAGCTCCTTGCAAGCTCTATTGGTTCAGAGTAGCAAAGGAGAAATCTTACCCTGGATCTGAAGGTTGAGTAGTTTATAGTAAAATAACTCTGAGGCCAATCTCTAGTTAATTAAAATAGACATGAAAACCTGTTAGGTGCAGAGAATTATACTTTTCAGCAAAATATAGAGATGCGCATTGGTAACTATAATGTGCTGCTTCCCTCTTGCTTATTTATGCCATTTGGTTGCAGCATAATTTGAAATAAAAACACCTGCAAAGAAAACAGAATATTTTTAGCTCACTAAAAATATATATTTTATCATAAGAGAAGACTTAGTGCCAGCATTTAATTCTTGGCATAACATTTGTCATCCCCAAATACTGTTTTGATATCGGGATGAAATCTGAATTCATTTCCTTTTAACACACGTTAGCTTTCTGAAGACTTTATCTTGTCAATAAGTCATTGGTAATGTCAGAATGCCACGATTCTGATGAGAGAGATGCCAGCAAAACTCATTAAACTGGATTTAAAAGAAGATACAGCGTGGGCAGAGCTGGTTGTGACGAAAGGCTCGTGGGTCGGTGACTCTGAGATTTCGGTTTGGACATTTTGTGTTGTTTTTTTTTTTCCCAGTGATGTGATGCAGTGAATTCTCTTACTTATTTATTTCTGCCCCTGGTCAGCATGCATGGTGAACAAACAGGGCTCGTTTTAGGAAATCTGTGTTATGCAATGTCATATCAACCTGCAGGGTTGCCTTGTGACATGGGCAGCAGGAGGAACTCTGTCTCACAGCTCCTCCTGTGTCAGTCTGGGGCTGATTTCAACACTGTGCTTTTCCTAGGAGCTCTCCTTCAAGAGCTAAACATTGCAGCCGTTGCCATCAGATCTTTGTGGAATACAAAACCTTTCCCCTGCAGGCCAGCCACGGGAGCCTGCCCAGTCCCCGGCAGGCATTAGTATCTCCAGCACCCCTTTCTGCACCTTTGACTCTGAGCTCACCCAACAAGATGTCTCTGGATCAGGAAGCATTTGCAGATTGCCTTCACATACTGCAAAACCCCCCAGGGTTTTCCAGATCCCTGCAAGCGTGGTTACCTTCTAGGGTGTTCTTTAAAACCTCAACGACACACTCTCTGGTGTTCATGCTCTGGTGTGAAGGTACTCTCTCTAAAGAAAGCATTTCTATCTGAATATTCCTGGTCCTAATAGATGACTTCCCCAGCTGCTGTGACTTCCCTGGGATGGGTAGAGCTGTGCTGATTTACACCAGCTGGAGATGTGGCTGATTATATGTTAGGAGCATGCACTACAAAAAAAAATCATTGTTTATGGTCTTGACAAAATTATGCCTGTTGGAAAAAAGAAACAAACCAGATACCAGTTTAAGCAGAAGTAATGAGTGTGCTGTGTAAAATTTCAAGGACTGTATTATTCAGTTCCCCCTTGTTTTGATGTGAGCACACAGACCCTCAGAGTGTGTACTAACAGCAACTGAAATTTTTCAGTTAAAAGAGAATTTCCCATGACACCTCCTAGCTGTGGAATTGAAGTACGGTATAAATACAAGTGAATTAAGTCTCAAAAGGTTGCCTGTTGATTGTCAGTAAAATTATGAAGAGTGTCTAAGACACCTAGACTCTTTTAGCCTCTTGATCTTTATGTACCTTTATGTAGAAGGTCTTTATTTGGTCTTAATTAAAAACAGGAGTTCTCCGTGAAGCCATTACTTCATGGTTGGAATAAAACTTCCATGCAGTCCCATATCACCTTGTAGTCTTTTTAAACATGATAAAATGTTTGTCTGTATGTGTAAATTTATGCATAAGAATTTGTGAATCTAGTCCAGTGACATTAAATTAGATGTGTCATTGTATTGTTCTTTATTTCTCCAGCCTATTATTCTCATGTTTTGCAGTGCTCTGCAGGTCAAAGGAAAATGCCAAAGAGATTATATGGAAAAGAGGGGGGGAAAAAAAGATGGCTGTGCTCTGTGTAGTCTCAAACATTTAAAAGAAACCCATCCTCATGACTGTTTTTCTTACCACAACAGTTAAGAATGCAAAGTCTATGTTTAGTCACAAACATTCCTTAAACAAAAGAAGAACTTAGGACTCCTGATTGTTGTTTTGGAAGCTTTAGGTCTTGCAGAACTGCAGCGGAAACATACCTGCTGCCACGGGCTATCATCCATCTCCCCAGCCCATGGTCAGTACTAGCTGCTTGAGTGGCATCACGGAAATCAGTAGGGTTAAATGAATACAATCCTACTTGAGACGAGCATGTCTGATGGTATCTAACATTTAGCCTGTGAGCGCCACTTTCATGCTGTTGATCTTCAAGTTTGGCTCCTTTATTATCATTGCCAAGTGTCTGAAATATATGCATGCATGTCCTTGATACCATGCCAGGCAAGCAATCCTATGCCGTCGTGCAAGCAGGAGATGGAAGTGCAATAAGCCGTGACTTCTCTGAAGTCAGTGTCCAACCAGGTGTAGTGCACAGCAAGGACCTCAGCCTCTGCTTCCCCTGTTGCTTCTGGGGGATGGGACCTCCCTGCTAGCTTGTGTCAGCATCTTGGGCCATGATAAGGGGCTGGTAGGTGCTAGGGTGCTGGTCTGAGTCCACAAAGCCCATGCAAGAGCAGGAGGGCAGCTAGCTGGAGGTGAGCAGGACCCACTTTCCCTGTATTTACATCCCTGCAGGCAACCTATTGCCCAAAGCGGCCTTTTGGGTGATGGTCACCCATCCACGGGGAGTCAGGGAAAGGCTTGTAGAGCATGCAGCTCATGTTCTGAGAACCTGAAAGGTCTTTTGAGCTGGGGTGGCTGAAGCCTATGAAAGTAAGGGTAAATCTGTGATGGAAACCAGCGTTTATCTTTCTGAATAAATACAGGTGCCGGCAATATCTTATTTGTTTGTACTGTTCTCACTTCTTGCCATGCCATAGAAAATAAGCATCTTGGGGCTTTATTTTCATATGCACATTTTGTTTCATAACCAGGACATTTTTATCAGCAAGAACCGATGTTAACTGAATTTAACAAAGACAAAGCAAGAGGGAAATGTTCATTCTGTGCATGGTGATATCACAGAAACAATGTGTTTGAAGCCTTGTACTTCAAAAACATGCCTGAGAGGAATGGAAAAATCCAGGCTCATATTGTAAAAAACGTGAGTCACAACAGCTATTATCTCTTAAGAAATGGCATTGCAGCTCTTTGATTCAGTCATTGATGATTTCCCTTTTTAAGTTGTGGTGCTTTCTTACCCTTTTAAGAAACATCTGGGCTAACCCTGGCTATTTGTAGAAATGTTTGCAATTCATAGATTAAAAGAAATTAGACATAGAAAGGACCCGTGAAATTATCTTGTCTATTTCCTGAAAGCATATGAAACAGAAAAAGAATTAGGCTAAATATATATATTAAAACTTGGAACTTTAACTTATATACAATATGAAGACAAAACACGTCAAGATTTTTCAGTTGTGAGGATGCTGGGAAATGTAATTTTTTTAAGGAAAAGTAAACAGAAGAGTAGCAAAAGCTCTAATGAAGTTTGTGTAGAATTTTCCGGTTGTTCCTAGGCAGCTATCTTTCTGGAATTTGCAGATAAAATTTAAAAGATCTGGTTTTGACCAGTTTGAAGTTGATTTAATTTTCTAATAAGAGAGAGCTTTAAGCAAAAATAATTCCCTTTTTTAAAAAAAATAATTAAAACTTCTCATTTTGATTAGGTTTTTCTGGCTATTTTATCTCACTCACCATTCTCTATCTTCTTTTTTTTTTTTTTCTTTTTTAAAAAAATTTTGACTAGTTCTGTTGCCAGAATGGTTCTTTCGGAAGTCTTTAAGGAAGTCTGAGAAGGATGCTGAATATTCTAGTGAAGATTCAGTTTTTGCGATCAAGGAACACCCGCGAAAACTGCGGCATTTAGTAGAGACATTCCACACACTCTCTTATCATCTCAGTAAAGTACTTGGTGTCCCTCATGCTACATGGCCATGCCTCCAGTTTGGCTGTATGGAGAAGGTGGTGCAAAGGTGGCTACCACCAGTTTTCCAGCAAAGGGAATGTCTGCGTAGGTTGGAGGCAGCCACCCAGCCCGTGCTCCGAAACACTGGAAGCAGGTAGTTGGTGTGATTTGGATCTCGAGCACCTGCAGATGTACAGGGATATTAACTCTGGTTCTCTGTGTGATTCCACGTCTGCACAAGCTCAGGCCAGCCACGCAGTCGGCAGGCAGATTGAGCCCTTGCCCAAGGCAGCATAGGCTGTCTTGTGTTGGCATTAGTGCTACGTAAGGACAAATGCACGTAAGATCAGATGATGGGTTTCTCCAGAGCGGTCGCCAAGGAAGAGTGTAAAAATAGGGCAAACATAAGTAGTCTTTCTTGCGTGCACCCAGGTTCTGCAGCTAAGGGATTTTCTCAGAGACAACATCTTTGTTTAAAACCATTAATGGATCTTTTGCCCTTGGATTTGTCTTGTGGCTTTGTGGATCCTTGCCATTTGCAGCCAACAAGTCTCACAGGATAACGCTGCACCATGTTGAAAGTGGCTCCAGCGGTTGTTTCAAACCTGCTGCTCTGTGATTTCATTTGAAATGTCTCCATTCTTGTATTATGACAAAAAGCGAACAATCATTCCCCATTCACTGTCTTCACAGTGCTCATGATTACCTAGACCTCAACTAACAGCCCGCAATGATCTCCTCTCCGGTTTAGAGACCTAGTCTGTGCCCTTCCAGAAGTACTGATCAGCCACTGATTTTTGTTGTCCCCTTCAGCACTGAGACAGGTTTCACTGTGAAGAAACAAAAATTGAAACGACAAAGAAACCTCTGAGAATTCTCTGGCCACCTGTATTGATGTCATTTCTAGAAAGCGAAATCCTGTTTGCTTGCACTGGTGCTGAGTCACAAAGCGTTGAGCATAAGAAAAATCAGTTTGTGGCAAAGCTTCTAATTTCCTGTTTTTCAGGAGGAAGGGGATAAAACAAGTGATGTGGGGGGAGAAGGGAAAGGAATAAAGAAAATAAATCCTAATAAAGAAGAATGTCAGAATACCCAAACTCCAGGAAGGCTAATTCATTTTAGCCCTGCTTGTTCAAACAAGCAGTAATGTGGAGTATAATGTACAAGCTCCAGTAAATCATTCCTGTATGATAGGCTGTGCTCAATGACAATTTAATGAATTCATTTTAAAACGAAGTCAGAATAAGAAAAACAGTAGTTATTTGAAAGAGTACTTTACTCAATAAATTGAGTCAATAAATATGCTATTTGTCATGCAGAGTCCAGTTAAAGTCTTGTTTGCTAACAAAAATGCTGTCATCACAGAGCCTAATAGAAGCAAACTATCTGGAACTATCGACTGTAAATAGACAAATACCATCTGAAAGCAGAAAACAACAATTGCGGCTGAACAAAAAATTGTATCCTGCACACATCGACAAATGCAATAGGGTAGCCCACCTCAAAATCTACTATTTTGTTTGTTACCAGCTTATATTCTGATTTAGTATGAATGGTCTGGTGGTGGTAAAAAAACAAGGGCTGTGTTTCTTCTGTGAAATGAGTTTTAATTGTTGCGTAGTGAGGGTTTCTCTTGCTGGAAAAACATGCCACAAAAGTCACTGTTAAATTGCACAATATGGCTTCAGTGAACTTGGATGGATTTGTGCAGGCTACTAGAACAATGATAAGCTTCATCCCTTTTCAAACAGTAGTTTTACATTAATTTTCACAGCTATCCATGTTGTTTAGTGCAGATACAAGAAGACTTTTTGTTCTGCTGTGTTTTTCACGCTTGGCTTGATTCATGTAAGTTGAAGAGATGTGGCAGTTCTCACTCATTTTCATTCAGGTGGGGATTGGAAGAGTTAGCAGTGAAGCACCATCAACCCAAGGTGGTCAGACCTCACAGGTTTGGGTTAGAAGTTCAAACTGGTATTGGACGTAAGGAGCTTGGTTTTCAGATGTGATGAACTGGCAGCAGTGGCTATTCAGCATCTCAGAAGCTTGGAGTGTTCTTATGAAGGTCCCAGGGCTTTGCCAGGCACATTTGGGCTTCCAAAATCCTTCAGATTGTAGGGTGTGGAGGAGAAGAAAATGCTCAGAAAGTCTTGACAGATATCTTGAAGATGGTATTTCCTATCCCAAAGGAAAATAAAAAAATATGTTGCAGAAGCCTAAGACAGACATTGTGAAGAATTTCTATGTGATTTAAGAATCTGAACTTGACCCTTCACTCTTTAAATTTGGAATAGAACAGCTGGGGGATTTTTAGAGTTTGCATCATGTGGCCAGAGATTGGCTGATTTAAATCTGCCCTGCAGTCATCTTAGGAACATTGTTCATCCACTCCCAGAGCTGCATTTTCAAAAATGAGTTAGGAATCCAAATACCTGTGGCTTTCAATGACATTTAAGCTTGTATGAGTCTAGGTTACTCCTTAGTTTGGATTTAGGATCCCAAGTGACTGAAAAACTTAATACTTCACAGTCTATCTACGAAGCCTTTTTAGCTCTGATCACGAGTGATTCCTAATTGAAATTATAGTTTCAGTCATTTCTGTTTTCCTTGATGTTCTACTTGCCACACAAAAATAGATGAAGGGTTTCCTGATAATAGATAGCCTACAAGTTATTTGGGTTCTTTTTTCATTCTGATGGCTTTGTTCTTCTTGCTTTGCTCCTGTCACTAGCCTTTGGTACTTTTTGTTTCAGCTGTTTCCACTACTAGGAGTAAAGACCAGTAAAGACAAAGCAGGATGAAAAGATGGCTGACTTCTTGTTACCACCGGGTACTAACAGCTTCCACCGGTTCACGCCTGAATCCTTGGCTGCTATTGAGAAACGAATTGCGGAGAAGCTTGCAAGGAATGCAAAGCAGGAATACAGAGAGCAGCTGGGCGAAGAAGAGAAACCTCAGCCTCAGTTTGATTTGCAAGCTTGCAAGAAGCTGCCCGATATCTATGGGACTGTTTCTCCAGAGCTCATTGGGGAGCCATTGGAGGACCTTGACCCTTTCTACAATGATCGTAAGGTGAGCACCAGCCAGCCATCCTGCTTCTTTGCTTTTGCTAAAGCGTAAACACTGTCTCTGTTTTCAGGGCTCTGTTTTTTATCTTTCTACAGCCAGTAAAAATATTTCTTTTCCAGATTAAGGATCTGAGTTTTGGCATGAGCAGGGCTCCCAGAAAACATCTAAGCAGGAGGGCAAAGAGGGATAAAAAGCATAATTAAAACTTGGGTGTTTTCAGATAACTCTGAGTATGAATATACAGAGACTGAAAAGAGCAGAGCAGTAGCTGAGTTAAATTAAGCCAGAGGTTTTTATCTACCCTATCCTGCCTTCTGCATGAGCCTTGACTCTTCACAGGTCTGTTTATCACTTAAACCCCTTGATGTTAAGGGCTTCTGGGTGACTTGAGTCTTGTGCTAGCACTCTGCGTAAGAGCAGGAGGCACCTCCACAACCATTCCTGGAGAGCAGCGGTTCTTTTCCTGCTGAGGGATAGTTCATTTAAGATGACCAAAATAGACCTGAAGGGAGATGTGAGTAGCATGTGCAATGCTGGCGCTTTGCAGAAGGGTAAGCTTCATCCCAAAGCGAGCATCACCTGATGAGGAATCACATGTAGGCTGGACCAAAGCCACAGCAGTGCAAACAGCTTCTGTCAAAAGGCCGTTGACAGCAGAGCTGGGCTGGTTGCTTACTACAGTTTGTTCCCCTTTCCAAACATTTCACAACACAGGGGACAAAATAAGGCTTGGAAGCACACTGTATGTTTAGGCAGCTTCCAGTTCTTTCAGGTACTGATGTTCCTGGTTTTGGGCTATGCTATTTCCTGCAAGCAATGAATTAATATGACCACAATGCTACTTCTACTAAAACAGTGTAGAAACAGTTGAACAGAATAAAAGCTAAATGGATAAAGACAAATAGATTACTTACCTGGAAGGGCCAGAATTAATTTACCTTTTAATTTGCCTGCTATCCCGAGGCACAAGCAGCAGGATATAGATTTGCAATTTTAGCATCATGAAGGTCTTAAACTCAAGGTGGGTGAGTTGCTTAGAGTTTATCTATTGGGTGTCCTGATCCTGCCTCTGAGTGAGTATTAGTTCCTCCGTGCATGGTGGGGCATCTTCAGAGCTCTGTAAATTGAGCCAGCATCCGATTCACCTTTGCTTTGGATTTAAGATAACTCACAGTATTGGTTTCATCCAACCCGAGTATAATGACAGTGCCTCAGTGCCTCAGTGCCAGGGTCAGATCCTTCTGTGGAGCTGTGCCTCACGCAGCTTGTCACTTGGTGAGACAAACAAACATCGACTAAGAGCAACAAAGTGCTCAAGGTAGAGAAGATAGAGTAACAACACAGTAAGATTCCCGGCACCTGGGAAGAAGACCATCATAACAGTCCCTCCACCACATTTTAGTCTCCAGGTCATTTTTTATTTTTAAAGGTGATTCTTCTCTCTTCCCAGTGCTGTGATGGAGGTGATGGCACAGGACCCTGTAAGGAGTGAAGGAAGAAAAAATAGTTGTGATATTGCGATAGGACAGGCAACAGCTCTGCTGGGAGGGTCTTGGGCAAAACTCTTCACTGAATGAAGAGGAATTTGGTGGTCTCGGGAGGGAGTGGGGAAGAAGTGTGGGATACTGGCAGGAATTTCCCAATGGGATGTGGACTGGGAAAAGCTGAGCATAAATGCAAATACTGAATGTTCTCATTTTCTATTTTGTTTTCCAGACATTTATAGTACTGAACAAAGGGAAGACAATCTTTCGATTTAGTGCCACTCCTGCCTTGTATATACTTAGTCCGTTCCATCCAATCAGAAGAGCAGCAATTAAAATTTTGGTACATTCATATCCTTTCTGTTGATTTCCCTTCTTGTGTATTTTATATGGGTTTTAAACACAGATGGATGGAAGTCAGAAACCATTTTATTTCATTAAGCTGTTTTAAATCTTTCAGCTGAATTTGCTTGCACAAGCAGAAACACACTTGGGTTTTTGGTTTGTTTCATTTTATATTGTTATGTGAGCTGTGAAAATGAGTATGTTATACTACTGGCATCAGATAATGTGAACTGCACTGGAGAGTCTGGTGGGTTTACTCAGGTTTAAAGAGTGTGAAGGGCCTGATCATGTTTAGTAAAGAGTCAGTGGAAGAAACTGGGTGTAGTACCTTAGAAACGAAGGGAACCAGGAGGCTGGAGCACACCTGGCGAAATCTACACTGATGGAGAGCTTCGCTACTGAGCATTTAAGCAACCTCTCCCATGAGACTCTGTGACACTGGATGCAGACACAATTTAATTTTGAACTGCCTCAGAACTGAATTTTTTTGCTTTTCTGAAACAGAACGTTTAAATAATTGTTTTGTTGATTTTTTTAGTTTTGTTTATTGCAATGTGTTATCCAGCACGGGCTGGCCTGCTGGACCTTTCAATGGAAGGGAGATGCCTGATTTCCCCTAGCTCTAGTTCTGAAGTCATGCAAGATAGAGAGAGATATATATACAGTGGTTGGTTTTGGCTTGCTTTTTTAACGTGGCCACAGATACATTCTATTCTGACACAGTCACTTCTCTCTGGAAGACCAGGCTGATCCAAATGTTCAGCTTTGTGTGAATGTTACTAAAACCACACCCTTTTTCATGAGTTGCCTGCTTTCTCTGCAGTGTGCATGAGAGACCTGGCAGTGATAACTCAAAGACTCCACATGCTGCTGTGATGATCATGTGATGTTTTAGCGATGGAAATCCCTCATCTGCAATGCCCATGTCCACCAGAAAGAACTAATAAACACTAAGCAGGTAGCATCTTAGAATCATTGGTTTATTATCAAATTTCAGGGAAAAAAATAGGGAAAGAAACCTGATTCCCAGTGGTTGTCCATGCAGTGGGAAGAAACAAAGTGAGAATATAGATATTATAGCAAGAGGAAAAATAGGTGAAGCTCCTAGTAACAATAATTCTGTGCAAAATGAATTTGTGCTATCAGCCAAGACATTAGTATGGTTGCTAAGCACACACCGTAGAATTTTACAGAGAGATTTGCTTATGGATCAGGTTATACGTGCAAGCAGTACAGCACATGCTGCTGCATACCCAGAGCCCAACAGTGTTTATTAGGTGCAGGTGCATCAGCACAGCCTTGCTGAAGTTAATTGAGGTCACTGAACTTGCATGGGTATGGGTAAGAGAAGAATTTGAAAAATGAGCTTCTTAGAAAAAAGCATGTATGTGTGAATATTGGCTCCAGCTTTGGAGGGCTGTTCTGTCTTCTGCTCACTTTCTTCTACACTGGCTGGTGAAGCCAAGAGGTCACAGGTATGTGTAATACACAGGAACTGCATGCCCTTGGTAGCAGTCAACCAAAAGATAAGCATGCAAGAAATTCTTATCACATTGCTTCGAAGGATAAAGACCACAGAGCAGTGAATTTGAAAGATATGTCAGGAACAGAAATATGGTCAGATAAGGAGTGTAAAATTTTGGGAGTGGAAGGTCACAATGCAAACAGCATTTTAGTTCCAGAAAGACCCAAGTTATCACCTTGTGTCGATAATGTAAGGAAATCCAACAGCTCAATCTTTGGCAAGTGCAGGCAGGAGGCAACAGCTCCAGTCCCAGTAAAACAGCGGTGGAGTTCCT
>VYZW01007562.1:126539-160955 GCA_013401315.1 Balaeniceps rex | reverse complement strand
TAAGCCTCTTCCAGGTATTTCTCTTCTTCTTCAGAGCCTAGGAGGCCTCATGAAAGGACCATGGCCCAGACGGCTGCCCAGAACAAGGCCCTGGTCCCTTTCTGTCACAAAGGACATGGGAAGTGTAGGTCTGCATCTCATCTATATCAGATGCAAAACAGAAGTATTGAATGAACCGTTTTGCCTTCTGCATCATTATTAGCTATTATTAACGTCNCAGTCATTGACTGTACCTTGAAGGCCAACAGTAGAACAGAATAGAAAGTTCAGAGTAAAATCATCTTATATAGAAGCTGTGGGGGGTCACATTTCTTGGTTAAGTAGCTGTATATGGAGTTCATCCTCTGAGACTTCAGGCAGGATAGATCCTGTATGTCCACTGCTCACCCAGCCAAGCCTGATTAGTCTAGTCATTCAAAAATACACCCTTCCAAGGGAAAANCCAGAATGTGGTTTTGGCCAAAATTACCTTCCTTGATGCTAGAATTATGGATTCTGACCCATTTAAAAAAAAAAAAAAATCTTCTTAAAGAATTTCCAGTCTTTGTTCATATTTTCTGCTTGCAACTTTTCTCCCATCTGATTTTACACACTTTCCTCCATAAGGGAAAATGAGACCTTGTGAAGCACCAATTACATGTACTATTGATTGGGACTAACCTTTGCTTGCACGTATTATGTGTAATTTGGCAATGATCACTTAAAGAGCCTCTAGTATTCAGTCTGCTAATTAACAATTATCTATCATAATGAAGTCTAGAATAGAAGTATGCCGTGTTTGACTCAATATCTTTGTGCTAGAAGATAAAATTTATAACTTTCAGAATCATTTTGCTTAAAGCCTATTCTATAAATTGGAAATACTAGGTTTAATTTATTGCAGAAAGGAACCTGATGACTAGCTTAGTATATTTGGTTTGTGGTCCATCACAGAGTCCAACTTACACTTCCGGATGTGTTAGCCATGTCAACTCATGGATCAGTAGGCTTTCGAAAACTGGAATTAATAGCAGTTCTAAGATAGGTAACAGACAATGGTGCTAATATAGCTTATCTCAATTTCATCTCCTTTACTTTGTTCTTTCTGAGTAGATCATCATCACTGACTTTTTCTAATGCAAACAACTGCATTAGATTTCAGGAAGGAATGCTAATTTTCCTTCTGTAGGAATTTCTGTTTTCTCTTTCTTTTAACACAGATCTCTGACTTTGGTGCATAACCAGCTGAAATGTTTCTTTCTTTTATGTTCTTTGTAGTTTTCAGCTTGGTCATGAAACTCAGTTTGAATTCATAGTGCATTTGATGTCCCAAAGCTGACCCCTTACATTTTGAACCTGTGTCCTCTGGTATATTCTCTTTGGTGTTTCAATAAGGTGATGACATCTGCCTATAAGTGAACATCTAGGAAAGCTGTTAGATTCAGCTTATACCACAAGGAAACAGGGATGTATAAATCAGACCAGTGATCCTAAAATGGCTGGTTACAGAGGAATTTCCTTGCTTGGAGTTCAGTTGGAGGATAGTAGTTGTTTGGCCTGGCCTGAAGATACCACTCCGTTCTACAATTGTTGTTTTCATAGCATTTCATAGCATTTTACTGTATTTGAAAAATTAATCCAGTGTTTTCTAGGCTAGCTGCAGCTTACAACCTAATTGTGTTAGCTAGATGGACACAACTTTTAGAATTGTATCNCCCAGAAGTGGAAAATGTTTGTGAGATCAGCAGTCCCTTTGAGTTCAATTACTGCTTTCTGTGATGGCCCTCGGGAATACGCAGGTTGGTTCCTTGCAATTTAACCTCGTAGTTGCTTATGCGGCCTGTCGGAAAACGTTCCGCTCTGTATTCAGCAGAGATTTTGGCTTTGAGAAAGGACAATTTTCATGCAAACATTTCAGGACATACCTTTGAAATTATATTCTTCGATCGCTATTCTTAAACAAAAAATACCACCAGTGGGATCAGTAAAAGGGTAAAACAAAAAACTCTTATTTTTTTCCCTAAAGAAGGCAAAAAAAATTTACATTTGGATGCTACTGTTCTTCCTTGAGGAGGGTCCCAACCTATTGACTGAGTTGTAGGCTGTTTTCCTTTGCCTTATCTTCTCTCCACTTAAACTTATTAGTTAAACTTTCTCCAGTAGCATGGGACCTATTATTTATGCAGGAGAATCCCATCATTTTTTGTAATTTTTTTTTACAGAAAGTGGCATTTGCTTTTAGGAGAGCAGTTCAGCGAACTATGTTTTCAATTTCAGGAATTCGATTTAGGGTGCTCCTTTTCGTATTTATGGCCTCAGCTTAGCAGCTAAGTGCATGGACTATACACTTGGGAGGTTCATTTTAGCCTCCAATTAGGGAAACTGGTGCCTCAGCTTGAGTCAGACCAAGACTGTGTATTTGCCAACCGGGTTTGCAGACCAAGCCTTAAAATTAGTGCTCTGAAACTCATATTAGCTTTTGGTGAAACTTTATACTGAAAGCAAGACCTCAAGCCCATTAGAGAGATTAGAAAGACCAGATTTATAACTTCGCCTACTGCCTGAGAAATGTTTCAGGATGAAAAATAAAACGGGAATTTGCAGACACAGGTTTTTCTGTAGATACTTAAATGAGACTAATCCCTCTTTTCATACAAAGTTGTGCACCTATGCACATTGTCATCTGACCAACGCAGCTGTAAATTTGGGGTATTGTATTTTCAGAAGACTGCAGAGTCAGTACGTTTGTTTGCTGTGTAAAGTACGTGTAAAAGATGTAGGCAAAGAAAAAAAAAGCAGGGAAGTTTCCCTCATTTTTTCTGTTTAAATAATTACTTGTTTCCTTGTGCACTTGCAAACAAATGTCTTTAAAAGTGCTTTTTAAGCATCTTGCAAATTATGAGTGAGCTGTCACATTTTGTGTGAAATGACAAAAATTTATGAAGTCTTGTAACAAATGCGTTGTTTTCCTTAATTTGCTTATTTACATTGTTCAGTATGTTTATTATGTGCACTATTTTAACTAATTGTGTGTTCATGGCACAATCAGAGACTCCGTCATGGAATAAATATGTTGAGTAAGTATCCTTGCTATTTTACAGCTGCCCTGCCCTGATCTCGTCCTTCCTCTTCCATTTGTTACGTTCTTCTTTTCATCTTGTTTGCTGTTATCTAATTTCTTCCCGGTAATACTGACCATAGTATCTGTCCTGACAAAATATTTTGCCAGGTGTTTGTTGCCTGTGAAAACTCCCCTAGTAAGTCAACTAACAATTTTTAGCCTAGCAAGCTCATACTTATTGCTAAATGCTCCTGCTATGCCACCTCTGAATGAAATCATGTATGAGAACTCTGAAACTGGCCAGCCTTCCACAGTTCCCAAGCAAGAGATTTGACGGTTGAACACGTTAGAACAGGTTGATGGAGTTTAAGTTGAATTATTTCAGAAAATACTTCCTGGACTTACTTAGTTCTGTCTTTAAACTGAAACTTATTGGAAGCAAAACTTTCTTTTGGACTGAGCGCATCACGAGAAGTGTTCCCCTGTAATCGTTGGTGGGCATACTTTATGAGCAAGCATAACATTGTCTGGGAACACTTTTATGAGGATTCCTGTCTTTTTAGCTTGTCAAACCTTCAGAAAAAATAGCAAAGATATCACTTGAAGGTTTTTTCATTTTTTTTTTTTTTAAATAATTTTAAAAGAGGCTAACGGGCTTCAGAAAGCCCATTTCATTTCTTTAAGTTGCTTTAAAATATTCCTGTTAGAAACAGATACCAGATGCACAAGCTAATCAACCTACAGTGCATTAAACAATTATTTTGGCTCATTGAACCAATCAGAACACACTTTTTATTTTTGACTGGCATATGATAAACACAGCCATCTGCTGCTCCGTGGCCTGGTGGTTGGTCTACTCAGGGCTGTAAGGAAAGACAGTAAAATGCACTTATTTTAGGTTTCATAAAATCATGCAGGGCACATCTTCTAGGCCATAAATTACTAATTATAGATAGCACTGAACCAAATATTTCATCTGATCACAATAACATCCTAATCCCAGGATGTTTCATGTATTTCTGTATAGTGTACTACCCTCAAGTATGTCTGTGACTGTCCTTTTCCCCTGATGTTGTCCTTTTCTTATTGAGAACTATCACACAGTACCATAGCCACGATGTATTCAGCTGAAACATGGACATCTCATCCTTGTGAGTCAAAATTTGGTCAGTGGGTCTACAGCTGGGAATTTGAACATTCTGGAGGAAAATATCAAAGTGCTTGTTGTGTCTTCTTTAGGCAGGAAAATGTGGATGAAGTTATCAGTGCATCAAGCAGGGCATGCAAGAAATGTAGAGCAGAAATGCAAATGGACCCATGCAGCATGGAGTAAATCCTTTCCCTTCCATGTTTCCTCTTCTCCTGCGTCCCCTCATACCTCTCAGCTTTTCCTCCTCAAATGCATAGAATGAAATCAAAGGCAAGTACTGTTGAGGAGGAAAATAACTCAAACTTTAATTTAATTGATTAATATTGGATTTGGAAAAGATACATTTAATCTATTTTGTTCTGCTGTTCCAGAGACTTAGAGGGATACAAGAGTAACCTTGTGCAAATATTTGTCCTAGATCCTCCTTTAAAACGTTTTCCTTACTATTTTGAAAAAAGAAATCAATTCAACTTATCCCCGCTAAAAATTTTTTTAAGATCCTGACTTCTGTTGTTAAAGAAGCTGTTCAGTTGCTGGAGGACTTTGCCCAATCCATTTAGAATTAGATGATGATTATACAATCAATTAAACCATCTGACATGCTGAATAAATACAAGTGCTTTATCATTTTAATGAGCTTATGTACTGTTAAGTATTTTTTTAGTTCTTTGCATGTGTTTTCTGCATGTATTACTGAATACACATGCTTAAAGAGACTGTCACGTGGATGACCTATATTTGAAATACCAGAGCAAAACTAAGTAGGAGCCATGAAAAGTCAGATACCAGATAATGTTTAGGTGCATGGTCAAAGAGGAGATACGAGAAACATTTTGCACCCACTGTTGCACAAAACCAGTCCTGCTAATCTCTATTTTAAGATGAAGCATACTGAGGTTTTATAACGTGCGTAACTAGCTCTGCTGTCTGACACGATGGCAGGAGGGCATGAGATTTGCCACTACCTGTATGTGTGCCCAGTTGCAGATCAGCAGAATACGGCTAAGGGAAAACGTTTCCTTTTTCTGCATAATGAAGTTCTTCCTTATATTACCACCTTTAATTGCTTATACATTTTTTTTTTTTTTACCAAAGAGGAATCCCAACTGTTATAATTTTTTGTGTGTGATGGTACCATTATAGCTACTGATGTGTAAGGACTGAACAGAAAACTCAAACTAGTGTTTCCAGTGAAAGCCCCTAACTTCATGACTTACAAGATTTATGTTTTATGGGATTTTAGGTGTTTGTTTGGGTTTTTTTTAATAGGCATTGGTATCATCTGCATCTTCATTTGGAGAAAAGGGGTAGGGAATGCCAGTGGTGGATACTAAATATTTATTATTTTTATTAAGATATGGCCTCAAATTGCTAGTCCCATTGGGCTAGATGTCTCAGGTAGAAACATTAAAAAAGAGGTGGTTTATGCCCTGAAGTATGTCTCTGATGGTAGGTAGAGCTCTGGGTGAATACAGATCTGAATGTTATAAGTCAGATACATTACTGTCGTCCACAGAGAATTTGCTAAATTTTATTACAAGCATCATCTTTATTACAAAGGGTAAGATGTATGTTCTATCCAAGATAATCACAGTCAAGAGGCTGTTGGTAATAAATAAGGGAAAAAACCACCCTCGTGTCTCTTTTACTGTCAAGCAGGTCAAAATTATTACGTATAGTATTCGGGTGGGAGTTGTTTTCCTCTTTTTCAGTGAGGGCATTCTGGTGTTTAGTTCTGAGGGCTGGTGTGATTTACCATGGATAGAGAAACACAAGGGAAGTTGCAGGAAAAATACCCTTTCTTGCTAATGAAACCTAGTGGTGACTTTTTTTTAACCTGCTGTCCTTCAAAATGGCCTGGACAGGAAGAGATGAGAGGTATGAATGGAACAACCACCCTCCTTCAAATCAGAGAAACAACAAGGAATGTGGCATAATCCATTCCTCTTTCACTGGTGATTGCAGGCAGAGCTTCAAAAGTCCCATAGCACAACTTAGTAGCATAGTATTCATGCTTGACTTAATAAGTGATGGTTCATCAAGGTACACCCTGTGGTGAAAATTATCTTCATCCTGCGGCTGTCATGGGCACTTTCCCATTTCTTACCTGCTCCTTCGTCCATACGTGAAGCTGCTCATGCACAGCCCAGCGCTGCAGCCGTGACTGACATGAGCAACCCCAACGAGATGGGCAGGAGCAGGATTGGGTTGAGTGTGCCTCTGCCATTTCTGCCATCCACTGCTTGCTAATGCTCTTGCTTATCTTGGCCACTTTATTCCCCAGGTACACTTTCACTGGCATTTACACTTTTGAGTCATTGATAAAAATATTGGCGAGAGGATTTTGCATGACAGAATTCACTTTCCTCCGAGATCCGTGGAACTGGCTGGATTTCAGTGTTATTGTTATGGCGTAAGTAGCACTCCTTTATGTATTTCAAGACAGCAATATGCAATAGAACTTTTAAAAAAATTGGCTGGCTGTTCTCTTTTTTTTACTCAAATTGTACTGAAAATGAGAAAATGCTGAAGTATGTTAGGATAGAGTTTGTTTTCCTGAGTGGTTTCAGAGGAAGAAGTCAGAGGAATTCTTGAATCTGTTCTCTCAATTCACTAGATTATTTTGGAGAAATTGTTTACTCTCTCTGTGCTCTGCAGAGAGACCTGTTTGTAAAATATCTGTAATAGTACTTGCCTACCTAATGTAGTTTTGGGAAGCTTCAGACCCCTGAATAAAAAGTGTTATAATTGTGACCAAATACCTATGTATTTAAATCCCTATTTATAATCTATCCCTCCATAACACCACCAAAGCTGTTTTTGAATACTTCACTTCACAAACCCTCTTCATCCTGAAAGTAATTACCATTTTACTACTATGGGGAGTTAATTTAAAGGCCTCTGAAACTTGTTATATATCTTGGGAATAGAAATTTTGCCCCCAACATGATATTCCCCTTCAGCTGTCTACTTCTACCTAGATTATTAGAGTTCACTCGGGACATGCAGGGTTCTGGTGCTTTGAAGGAGCTGATGGATTTGTGGCATCTAGACAGCTAAAAATACACAGGGGTAGGGGAGCAGTCAGCCAACGTCCGCAGCAGACACGGTGTCAGCCCAAGCTCTGGCCAAAGGCAGATGTCTGACGCTGTCGGTACCTCCAGCTGAACTAGAAATCCAGATTCTTCAAAGAACAGAGAAAAGCACATGAAGAGAGCGTGTCATCTTGAAGTCGAAGCTAGTAGAGATGCCCTGAAAGGCCCCGTTTCCTAATCGTAGAAGGATTTCATCTGATCTCCCTGTATTTTCTGCTTAATGATACCTGTATTCTGGTTTTAGTTTAGTTCTCGCTGCCTTCATAGTTCACGGCCTTAGGTGAGATGCAAGCCTGCCAGCACTGACATTTGAGCTGAACTCCTGGGCCTGTGACATTTGAATGGAACCAAAATTGGTAAAAAATAGTCAACCAAACTTAGTTCTGAATTTAGTCGCAAACCTCTGGTAGGCTGCAGGGATCAGGACCAATATCCTTAGCAGCATTTAGCAGAGAAAGCATGAAGATATGTAAAACTTATGTGGACTTCATCGGGAAGGCTCCCATTTATTTTAGTAGGCTTTGGATCAAAGCCAGCCCTAGGCCGGATCCTGGTGTCTGTTACTGCATTCCTATGGATTTCACTGAACTGACATCTGGCCATCGTGATAAGCTTTAAAAAAAAAATGCAATGCAGATAGGAGCTTTTGGAGGTCAGCACACATTAGGTATTTTTCTCAGCTAAACTTTTCCTCAAGTAGTGCTAAGTGCACTTCTCCTGCGACATTTAGAGGCAGGACAGAACAACACAGAGTGTCACCAGCTTGGTCTCCTGACCATGAGACAGCTGGTAAAAGCAGGGTACGATAGTTCATCTGTTTGTGAGTTGGGATGTGAGTTCATTTGCAGGTCTCTCAATTCAGCACAACACGGAGATCTTCTGTGCATGGGTTCCCTCCCTTCTACAAGGAAGGAGGGGTTTGACAGTGAGGCGGAAAGGAGCAAAGGACAAGGTGAGCCACAGCTCGCAGCCTTGGCAATGCATCCACTCTACCTCTTCTTCTCAGCTCAGGCAGAGGTTGGGGCATCAGCCCCAGCTCTGCAGAACTCCTCTGGGAGCATCTCATTTACTGTCACTGAAATTTGAGTCTGAACAGTCAGTGCGGGACAAGGTCTGGATCTCTCTTAAATTCTGTCCACATTACCTCTAGGTGTTTGGGGCTTAGGGAGCTGGAAACATGAAGGTTTGCACAGACCTTGAGGTGGGCAGTTGCCCAGGGGCGATTCACTCCCCACAGGTAGGAACCAGGGTTTGGTTCCCAGACGTTGTGGGCTTACACCTCTTTTTGCTTTTCTGATTCTTCTAGACTTGCATGGATACTCAGTGCTCCAGCCCAAGGATTCATGGAAACTTCCTTAAGCCTTATTTAATGAGAGGCTTGGGTGTCTGTGCTTTCTTTCCTAGCTACATTTCAATTTTCTTTCCCAATGATATTTAATCTCTCATTTAGAAGATCCCTAAAGCAGGGGCGCCTGCAACTACGAAAAATCAAGTTTCTCGACATTAAATTATAGCAATGGCTGCGCTCTTCAGAACCAGCATCCATTCCTACTGTTTCTTACTTTAAAGCATATTATATTAACATTTTTAGAATAGAAAAAAAAATAAGGAATTCTGGAATAGAAAAGAAATAGAAAAGTGTTTCCTTGAGCCCATAGGCAGCAGTGAGAGAGTTAAAAGTGACTGCAATATTATCTTCATATGTCCAATGAAACTTCCTTCCCAAGCATGCAAGCAGCAGGTAGTACAGAGCACGGGATGATGGACTCTGTTCTGATATAATTTATCCTTCATATAAATCCATTTTGCAAGTAATTTCAAGTAAGACTGATTATACAGGTAACTCGGGTGTTGTCTTTGCTTGTGGCTAGTGTGGTGCTAGAGGTATGTCTGGTATCTGGAAACAAAGGTGGCATGAGGGTTCAAAATGGGAAAGCCTGATGAACGGCCACGAGATCTAAATGGACCAAGGGTTTTGAGCTAACAGGAAATCTGATTCTTTCAGTGGTGGGTCTTATAGTGGAATGACCATCACTTGCTTTACAGTTATTGCAAAATAACTTCTTACCTCCCTTTTTGGGCAGAAACAACACAGACTGGGTCACAGAGAGTAGTTTTAGATAGCACACTAGAGAGTAAGAGGTGCCACAGATCTCCAGGGCTTTTCTCCTACCCTGTGCTAACAGACACAGCCATGGCTTGTGCCCCTCTGTGGGGCCATGGATGGGTTCAGGGGAAATTATGAAACTGCCCCTGTTTATATCACTCTTTCCCAGACAAGAAAGTACTTTCCACAACAGGCGAGGGAGAGGCAGCTGTAACTCTGGGTTGGAAAGTGCCCTGCCAAAAGCTTAAGGACAATAAGCAATTCCCTGGCTAACCAGAAAATTCAGGATGGGAATTCCAGTTGCTTCTTGCTCTCTGATACAGAGAAACTGGTCTGCTGTGATTTCATCCAAGAAATGGCCAAAATAAATCTTAATTAACTATTGTGAACAAGCAGCAGTAGTATTTGCTTCATATGCCTGTTCATATATTAATAATGTGTTTTTACAAATCTCTGGTCAGCAAAACCATATTCCCATGCTATTGCTTGTACCCAAATTATTTTTTTCCACCCTTGCATGCTGCAGAAGAGTTTGGGAGAGAAGCACTGGATAAACCTGGGTAGGAATTACCAAATAGATAAATCTTTGCCCAGACTCCCCTATGAGATTATGAAAAGGAGAAGCAATATTGCTCTTCCAGGTTATAATCTGGATTAGTAGATATGGAGAGGATGGTTTTGTCCTCCCCAGAGGCCTTTGCACAAAGCCCACTTAAGCAGGCTTTATAAAATAACCAGGTGAGTTTTTTCCTTAACGTGTAAAAACAAATGCCTCAAAGAAGTAGAATATGTAAATGAAATTTAATAGAAGTTTAATAGTGAGCTCTTTTGTTCCGAAGATGCAGTGGTGACTATGCTTTTACTGTACACTGACTTGGAGGAAATAATTTTGTACAACACTGATAAAACCAAACTCATCCAATAACTGACCCTCCTGGGAGCGTTTTGCTCAGACGTGGCATGGGTGTCCATGATGATCAAAATAGGCACAGCAGTGAAGAGCTGGGATTGGTATTTTAATCATAAATAGTTTTTAGTAGGATTGCAATTATATTCATTCAAAATCCATCTTCCTGCAGCCAAAGGGCATGGATTTGATGTACAAAACAAAATAAAATCTTAAGCATCTCTTGAAACCAACATCTGCTTTACCACAGAGTGCAGCATCTTAGAATAAATAACCCAGTAGAAACGTTTGCACTGATATTTTCCCATGTTGTCCTGTATGTAGTCTGCAGAAGCTATTATGTGAAAATTACTTGGGTATTTGAAGCTTTTATTTTTTTTAAGAGCAGCAAAATAACTCTTAATATTTCCCATAACGTAAAGAATTTTTTTGTTAAACTACATGATAAAATTTTTAAAGTATTTGTTGCTGAACAGCGCAATAACAAAGTTCACCCAGTCGTTTTAAAGAATTGATGCCTATTAGATAAGTTTAATAGTTCAAGAAACATTCGAAATAATGTGTACTATGAAAAACCTGGGACAAATGGCATCAAAGAACAGCCTGAAGAGTGGGTGCACCTCTCATTCGGCTGCATTCGCTCCCGCTATGTATGAATGCATTCTTCATTCAGACAAGTCTCATACTCTATTGTATAATTCCAAATAACTGTGACTTAATTCTACAGGTATGTAGGAGAATTTGTGAATGTAGGCAGTGTTTCACCTCTTCGGACTTTCAGGGTATTGAGAGCTTTAAAAACTATTTCAGTAATCCCAGGTAAGAAGCCCTGATCCTTACGTTTTGGCTCTCAGCTACAAGTGATTCTTTCTCTGTCTCTCTTTGTCCCTTTGACTGTTGTTTTTTCGCTGGTGTTTTGTCATTGTCTGTGTGTGACTTTCCCTTGTTACAGATACATAACTGAATTTGTGGACCTGGGCAATGTCTCAGCCTTACGAACGTTCAGAGTACTGCGGGCGCTGAAAACAATCTCAGTCATTTCAGGTGAAAATCAGGTTAAACACTCCGGCTGCAGTTAAAGCCTACATGCCATTTCCAGTAGTAAACAGAGTAATTACAAATGACTTAACCATAGATACTGATCAGGAAATGGAGGAATGTAGGGAATGTGACCTGTCAATAGAATACATTTTTCATATGTTTTCCAATACTGGTTTTGCGGGCAGAAGGAATTAGTGTGCTTCCAAAATTACAGACCTCACTAGAACGAGTGCTGCTGTAAGAAGGGTGGTATGCAGTGGCTCGTGAATCACATACATAAAGTACTCATTCATGAACCGTATGAAAATGGCAATGAAACTCTTTTAAAAGTCTTCGGATATTGATTTTTAAAAATGGAAGGTTAATGACCTCAAAATGCTTATTAGTGTTTAAAAGTGCATCGATAGAGGAATCTAAATCTGTGCTATGAGCTGAGGTTTCAAGCCTGCAAGCACAGATAGCCTAATTTGTCATGGTGTTTATCCATTTGCATGTGATAGAAACACTGTTTAAATTTCGGACCCTGAAGAGATCAGAAAACATTTCATCATTGATTTCGGTAGATTCAGCATTTCACAAACACACATTTTCTCACTTTTTAAAGGGTATGATTTCCACTCACACCTCCCCCACCACCAAAAAGAAAAAAAAAATCAGTTTTTTACTACAGATATGGTAGCAAAATAAGCTCTTTTTTCATAGCTTTTTATCTACTCATTACTATTTCTTAAAATAATAAATAATATTTATTATTAAGTAATTTATGCAGAGATGAGTCCACTCTCAGTGGACTAACCATAAGAGAATACTTTCTTGCCAAGCATTATCTATGGACAGGTCTCATTCAGCCTCAGTGTTTAACATCTCCAACCTGCATGACAAGGTAGAGAAGATAGCAAAACCCATGCATGGTAGATCCTATCGGTGATAATCCTGAACAGATGTTGGCAATTACATGTCAAAAATATTCAAAGCATCAAGAGAACTGCTCAGATTCTCACACACAGCTCTTTAAGGTTAGGAAGGCTTTTCCATCCATCATATGATGCACATCTACACTATCATATAAACAGAAACAAATTCTGTGGCGTAAACTTCTAGGGACAGCACTCACGTGGAGTACAAGCTAGAAATGGGAATTCTGGAACTGAGGTGTTAAGAAAACATATATATGGGTCTAGGGCTTACTCCCTCATTCCAACATTAAAGTAATGAAAATCAGTGAAATTTTTGTATAAGGTGCTTTTCATTGAAAATGTATGTCAAAATATAGCTTTTAAAGAATACTTTAAGATGATTAGGTCTGGTATTCCTTGAAATCAGTTCCTGTCCTAATTTTTGTCTTTAAATGTAAAAAGAATAATCAATCCAGCAGAGGGGTTTTGTTATGTTTTCTCTAATTGGATTTACACTGAGAAAGGATTTTTTTTTTCTTGGAAAGCAGAAAGTTGAGCACAGTTTGACAGATCATATGGGATAGTAGTGGCTAATCAGGAAGAAAACTGGAGTTTCCTATCTTCCTTTGCTAGAGATTTGAAGACTAACTTGGAGGGACAGTCATCTCTAGGGGCCACCTTTCGCTTTCCATCTTTTCTCAAGCTTGAGCCTCTTCAGAGCAGAGCCTGTCAATTTTGCTGAGTTATATATATAGCAATTTTCTGCTGTTCTTTATCAGAGGTGGAGCAGAAGCTTGTTTTACATCAAATGATAAATTTTGGCTGTTTTTTTAGTGGGAAGAAAAGGAGTATTGAGATTCAGAAAAACTTTAATTAAAAATACACCAAAGCCCTTCAGTGATATTAAAACCAGAGTTGTTCCATTTGTTGGTTAATAGAAAAAAAAAAAAAGATGAGGAGTATTATTTATTAGAGTAATACATAATAACTCACATTCTCTTTTTTCTGACTGACTATTTGATTAGTTTTTTGATAACTACATTTTTCGGTACAAGTAACTAAATCATTTGCTGACATAAGTGCATGAAGATATGCTAATAGAATATCTGGCCTTAGATTTTATTGTCAAGATTACCTGTGCCCTGAGTATGTTTAAATTACAGATGTAGAGAGCTACAAATTACCAAGGAACACCTAGGTGCCTGTAAAACACAGCTAAGTTTGGGGTTTTTTTAATGTTAGCAGATTACTTCAGAGGTTTTGGTTCATTTTTCATTTAGACACATACATTTTAAAAGAAATATTGGGCATGATGCTGTGTTTATTTGGAGATCAGTCTGAGTTTTTAATGATAATTTAGGTTTATGCTGAGATGAAATATTTTTCCACAATAGGCTTAAAAATGAAAAGACGATGAATACTAATATCTTCCACGAGATTTTGGGGTTCAAATGCTAGAAAGAGAAGGTGGTTGTTATTTTTGCTTCCTCTTTTACATCTTAGGTGAAGAATGCTGAGATGTATTTTCCTTTGCAAATATCTAAGCTTTTCCTCAATAAAATTGATCACACTTTTCCATCAGGTAGTTATGTTTGTACAAGCATACTTGGACTCAGCACGCTCAGTGAAATTGTTTACCGAAAGTAACGGGCCAAGTCCTCCGTGGTATACGGCTTCTGTCCAGCAAAGCACTTAGAGGCTGGTTTTCAAAGGCACACTGCTTCACTTGAAATCAATGCGTTTCACTATTGACTCCAGAGGGAGTCAGTAAAGCTAACAATTAGTGCTTTTAAAAATCTCACCTACCTTTAATGCCTCGCTCTAAGTGCGCAAGCAGGCACAGGGACATTTAGGGGACACAGACTCACAGGACTCAAAAAGATCCCCCAGACTCTCAGAGTCCATTCCCTTGGCCTAAGGCTGCGTTTAGGATAGCTCAGACCTGGCCTGATATTTATTGTCTGACTTGTTCTAACAATCCTTCAAAGGCGGAGGTCTCATGATCCTCCTGAGAAGTCTGTTCCAGCACCTCATTATTTTCACCATTAGAAGATTTGCCCTGGGAGGACAGGTTCAGATCCAGATTCAGCAATCCAAATATTAGCATCTACCAGCCAAGCCGTGTGCTTCCCGCTCACTGGAGATCCGGGGCTCAGTTTGGTTGCCATCATGCCAGGATCTCCTGCTCCCCAGGGCCATGGATCACCTGCAGGTCCTGTCTCTGAATCCAGACCCCCATCCAGCCTCACTCTCTCTTGGTGCATTATCAGCTCATTATTTTTTACCCTACAGCCACTGTGTGGGATATCAGGTCAGTGCCTTACCCTCTGTGCCAGCCCTTAACATGCTGGAGGACCTTCATGGACCCCCTCAATTTTCCCTTTTCTGCGCTAAACACACCCATTTCTTTCTGTTTTCCAGTTGCCCATGATATCAAGAGAAAACAAGCTTTGTACAGTAGCTGGGTATCTGTTTATGCAGACTTATTAAAATAAAAAAGTTTTTAATTTCTTCATATATCCCTTATGTTCAGGTGCTTAGAAATAGGTAACATTTTCTCTGTGGGAGCATAAAACCTTTAACTCTCAGTGATTTTATGTATTAATTAGTGTCTTGCACATTGCCATGGCAACTGGATTCATTCGTTTTCAATCTAGATAGGAACCATGGTCAGCAGCAGAACAACCCACTGAAGTCACTCATTTGTCTCTCATTACCAGCGTATCCAAGTCCCAGCGTGCTCAATAGGAACCCTTCCCATGACAATAGACAGTCTCGAGTCATAGTTTATCTGCATGGAAATCACCAATGTTTTTTGATAACCACCAATTGAGGTGATGTAAAGCTCTGAGGTACACCCTTCTATGCCTCCTCATCAAAAGCCTGCAAAATGCAGGCCATCATCATCATCACCACCAGGATTTTGTAAAGTGCCTGTATCCAGAGAAGCTCCACTGCTCTTTCTGGAACAGGCGTGTACATCACAGACATCTCACATAAAATGACAGGATACCGGCAAAAGGTGACCTCATAGAAAATTGGGCCAAGGCACTTTGGGGCCTGATCCAGCTCCCATTTAACTTAGCGTGAGTCTAAAGGCTATAAATAGGCTGCGAATGTTATCCAGTACTTTACAGATAGCCAGAGCACAAGAATTAAGGGTGTGTGGAGGAGACTGACCCCCGTTCGCTGCTTCAATCTCACTGAAGTCCTCCTGCAGAGAGATAAATGTCATCCTTCTGGTAGGTAAATCACTTAACTCAAGAAGTAACTATCCCAGAGGCGAGAAATACGTGACATATTTTCATTTTCCTTGGAGACTGGCCTGATAGTCACATTTCCATGCAAAGACGGTCTACAGAAATGCTGACAACCGTTCAAGTTTGCCAAGACGCTATTAAACCCTTTGCTGCCCCACGTGTCAGTGGCCAACAGTAAAATACATTCATCAAGAGTGAACTCTTCTCTCCCTACATGCACGTGACTCATGCAGACATTTACAAGACACATGCGTATCCTCAGGAGAAGAGTAGGCTAGGTGAGGACAATCATAGTGCAGGTCACACTCCCTTTTTTTGTTTTTGCTTTTTCTCCCCGCTCGTTTCCAGACTGTGCATGAAAGCATCTGATGTTCTGTAGGTGATTGCCAACATCTGGTATGGATGTCATACTGAATTATGCTAATACCTTCTCACATCTCATAGGAGGAATGGATGGTGTTGTGGGATCTTGCCATTTCTCATTGTTTGGTGTTGCTTGCATTTTCTATGGTTTCTGATTTGCATTTGAAAACTGATTATTTGATTAACCTCTGAATGTGTGAATTTCTACCTGCATTAACAGGAATGTTTGTGCCAAATCCTTCTTGCTTTCTGCAGATGTGAGGCTGCCTATACAGCCCTCATTCCACTGATTTTGGATCTTGTGGTGTTGTTCATGTCACGCAAGCAGGATTTGGCCCAGAAGTGTGGAATTCAGTGATTCGGGAAAAGCCTGTATTGATTACTGCATTACTCCATAGGGAGTAAACTATAGGCCTGTTGTCATTAACGGGTGTAGCTGTTACTCAGCTTCGGATCAGATCCTCAGTTTTTGCCACTTGCTGCCTGGTTTGATGTTTGACTTGCAAGAATTAAGTAAATGCCTTTAATGCCCCATAAATAGTATCTTCTATTAAGCTATATTGCAGTGCTCTCATTGGCACTATTTCAAAGGAGGATTATTTATCTAGAAGATTTAGCGGTGTTCTAAATTTGAATACATCTAGCATTGCTTTTACAAATCATGGGATTGATTCAGAGAAACGCAGAGCACCTGCAGGAGGTTCTGGGTGTCCTTGTTTCCCCTCAGCCCTTCCATTTATGAGGCACAGAAAGTTTAAATGAATAGTGATTTAAACACTTTGCTTAGCAGTGAGTTGTGCCAAGCAACTTGATGGACGTTACTTAATTTTCTGGGCAAATTTTGTTTTTAAAAGGTGAGAAAAAAAAACAGTTAGATTGTAAGTAACAATTGTAACTTCCCAAATGGAAGTCCAGGAGGCAGAGTACAAGTTATTTTTAAATGGCCTTTAATTACAGCAATTGTATTGCTAAAACATTCTCTTCTTAAACTGTTCAGAAGCCTGTATGCTATTAAAACAAAAAAAAGAAAAAAAAAAGTAAATCAGAAAGACTGCTCATAAAGAAATTATTTGATACCTGCAAGGAATGAACTTGTAAAACTAATAGTATAGGATTACTATTCTATTTAAAACCCCAGTAAGTAAACTGAGAAAAACATGTTTCATGAAATGACCTTGAAATTAACGATACTGGGGCCTGATTTTGAAAACAGATAGTCTTTGTTGGTGATTAGGATTTTGTAGGTCTTGTTTCCTATTATCCCTATTCACATTAGGACTCCTGTTGTCCTTGCCCATGTGAGTAAGATCAATTCGTATACTTCGATGACACAAAGGCAGCCTCCGAGCTTGCATTTGTATTACAAACAAATAAATGTGCTGCAGGGATTCCACAGAAGGTACTGAATTAAAAGAATTTGTGGTTTGGCTTTTTTCCCTTTTTTAAGACTCAGTTTGCATTTGGACTTCCCTGGTTTCACCAGCTTCAGTGAAGAAGTGTCTGTGCATTCAAAGGACAGCCAATGATGAGAATCATCAAAAACATTTCAGAATATTAGATAAAAGAAAGAAATATTCTAGTGCATTTACAAATGATATTTTTTTTCCCCACCTCACTACTTGTTTAAGACCTGGCTGTATTAAAGGTCTTATATTCTTAACACTGGATAAGGGTGAGACCCCAGGCAATCCTTCAGAATTGGGCTGCAACTAAAACTAGTTTTACTTCAGATACAAAGTTCACCCAAGACTAGATTATCAGAAAAGCTATGCTTTTTATTTAGGCATCAAAATAGGTAGCCAAATCTACAGATGGACTTAAAAGTTCCAAACTGGCTTTTTTCTTGGTACCTGAATAGAACTGACCTCATCTGTAAAACCACTTTCTGGTGAAGAGTGCAGATAGCATGAAAATCCAGCTTTTGCCTAATGCTTATACTGCAATATTTTTTGCTTTATTTTTGAGTAGAGCAGGGAGCTGTGTAACCTTTTGCTCTTTACCATGCCACAAACTAACTTTAAAGAGTTAAGAATTTAGTGGAGAAAGACACAAAGAATTTAGTGGAAAAAGTGGGCTACCCACAGGTGATGGGTCAGTCCCTTTTGGTTAAACGGCTGTTTTATAGACGTTAGCATCATTCACAGGTTTACCTAATGGCAATACCCTATGCAGGAGTGCAATATTTTAGGCTGCTGAATACAGGGACTGCTGGAGCTGTTGGCCGTTCTAACAGCTCATCCTCCTTTGAGAAACTATGGGTTCCCCTTACTTTAACCACAGAATTTTAAGCAAGACCAAAACCCCATTTTGCCTTCCTATGTGTCCTCCAGTACGTTTTCATATTATTTTAAATTATACAGCACTAGCTCAACCTTTGTGGCTGCCAAACTCTTGGGGCGGAATTCGAGGGAACTGAGGTTTAATGGATGTGATCGTATTCAGTGAGCAAATCAATGTGCTTCTGAGTATTGCTCAGGAGAATTCCTCCTGTTTCCTCTTTGCATTTTCTTTTTTCCATTTAACTCAGCTTCTCTTACTGCTGCCATACTGGTGACACTGATTATCAGAAACACTGCTTACTACTTATCGAGTATTAATTAACTATAAATAGGAAAAAAACAACAAAATTGCTACCACTGTGCAGCTGATATTAACATCCAACTACAGCACACAAGTTTAGAAGAAGGGTCTTTTTCTGAAAAGAGTGGGTTTTGTCATATTCATGTGATATTCAATCAGCTCAAATAGTGCTGGTCTCCAGGAACACTTCAAAAGCAAGCAATATCTTTTGAGAAAACAGTATAATTATTCATATCTGTATATTTATAGAATAATAAACTGAAGCTAGTGTTACAGGGTGAAATAACACAGGAAAAGCTAATTTATGTGACCCAAGCCTTTGGTGTTTGTAATAAAATGATTTATCTACATTGGCAGCATATTATAAAATTATTAACTTTGCCCAGGTATTGTTGGAGCCTCAGGTTGTTTTACTCAAACAGTTTCCACTGGGTTTATTTGATTGCCCATATTATTTGACTTCTAATCCCAAATTCTTGTTGTCTTAAGCAAATGAATTGAAGGCAGAGGAATTATTCGTATGAGGGCAGCGAGCTGGATTTGGCATTAAAATATGTAAAATAATCAGGGAATAAATAACATTTCCGTACCTCTTCATCTGTTTATGTGAGGGATAAAGTTATCAGAATCACCTGGGTGATTTAAAACTAATTCACATTTTCAAAATTCAATGGGATTTAGGCTTTACAGCCTTTACTGCAGCTCCATGAAAATATAAAAGACATTCTGTATTTTCTTTGTCCATGACTATTTTTGTATCTCACTGTTCCTCCATCCAGTTCTTTCCCTCCATTTTTAAATCAGTGTTTGTGTAAGAGTAATACCAAGACTTTTGTCCAGACAAAAGTTGGCCAAACTAAATGTTCATAGTGATCACATGTCTCTCATTTCTGCCGTCCAGTTACAAACATGTAGTAGAAACCCTTCCAATTTTCCCTTCCATAGAGATTTTCATCATGAAAAGTAGCTATCTGCAGACATGTTTCATCCTCTCAGTCTATAAACTCTTGGCTTTTATCTCCCTAGGACTGAAGACCATTGTAGGGGCACTTATCCAGTCTGTTAAGAAACTTGCTGATGTGATGATCCTGACCGTTTTCTGCTTGAGTGTCTTTGCCCTCATAGGCCTCCAGCTCTTCATGGGCAACTTGCGACACAAGTGTGTCAGGGACTACACCAAGTTTAACTCCACCAATGGCACGTTGTACTTGGATGGTAGGATGTGGAACACCTCAGAGGAATTTCTTAGTGATCCAGGTAAGCTCATCTTTACCTTGTTGTCTGGTTTTGGTTGTTTGTTTGTTTGTTTTTTTTAATTATTGTTATTTTGACCAAAATCTATATGTGAACCAGCAAATGCAGCATTATGTGACTACTGGCTCTTCATGATGTTGATGTGGTTTCGAAAGATCTAGGTAGCTTTTTCTGATCTCTGTGGTGCATTCAGAGTTCATACTGAAAGTATTTCTGGTACTTTCCTACGATATGGACTAAGGTCCTTGTTGTATCGTTGATGATTTTCACAGTTTTAGGGTGTTTCATGATATTTTTCTTAAAGATCCCTTTCCTGGAATTAGGCAATCACATGAAAATTTCAACTCTGTGTGTGGGTCTGGTTTGCACACTGTTTCTTTAAGACAATTTATAGCTCTTGCATTTTCCAGCAAAACTTCAAAAATTGAATTAAGGATCTTAAAAAAATCAAGAAGTGAAGCAGAGCAATTTGGTATTTATTAATCTGAAAAACCCCAAGAGCATTTTTTTAAGAAAACCTTATGCTATTAGGGCCCTAACTCATTATCTGGGTTGGGCCATCCTGCAGTATCTGGTGCTCTGATGTTTATTATCAAAAGGCTTGTTTTCTAGGCCAAAGCAATTTTTAATACTCTACAGTCTGCTATACTTTGAATTACAATGAAATAGGTTCACTGAACTAATTTCTTAACATTTAAAAAAATAAGAATTTAATGTAAATAAACTTCAGATATAAACAAGTGGCCCAGCTGTTGCTGCTTCAAAACCCTCCGAGTCACCGGAGGACCAACACCAATTGCAATGGAAATGGACTCACATCTAAAACAATTCAATGATGCTCTTGAGGGAAGGAAGCAGCCAGACTGATGTGTGTTGGTAGGCACTTATGACCAGTGACCTTTGGTATTTTATTTATTTTGAGGAGAAAAGTGAACCACATAGTCAACTCATTAACTGGAAATTTGGTTGGGAGGAAGTGACATAGTGTCATGGAGTACCTCTGCTCTGACTCTGTGGACCCTTCAGTCCTATATCTCCAGCCATCTGCAGTATAAAAACCCCACACCTGACTCCTGGAAGTTGCCTGGCTTGATCCAAGACTCTGTTGAATGCCTGGCACAAGGTTGCCTCCAACTCCTGCTGGCTTCTTAACATTGTATACCTCTTCAGCCAGGGCAAGTGTCGGGTCCTGCACTTGGGTCACAACAACCCCATGCAACGCTACAGGCTTGGGGAAAGCTGCCTGGAGGAAAAGGACCTGGGGGTGCTGGTTGACAGCTGGCTGAACATGAGCCAGCAGCGTGCCCAGGTGGCCAAGGCGGCCAAGAGCATCCTGGCTTGTATCAGAAATAGTGTGACCAGCAGGACCAGGGAAGTCATCCTTCCCCTGTACTTGGCACTGGTGAGGCTGCACCTTGAGCACTGTGTTCAGTTTTGGGCCCCTCACTACAAGAAGGACATTGAGGTGCTGAAGTGTGTCCAGAGAAGGGCAACGAAGCTGGGGAAGGGTCTGGAGCACAAGTCTTATGAGGAGCAGCTGAGGGAACTGGGGTTGTTTAGCCTGGAGAAGAGGAGGCTGAGGGGAGACCTTATCACTCTCTACAACTACCTGAAAGGAGGTTGTAGCGAGACGGGTGTTGGTCTCTTCTCCCAAGTAACAAGTGATAGGAGAAGAGGCAATGGCCTCAAGTTGCACCAGGGGAGGTTTAGATTGGATATTAGGAAAAATTTCTTTACTGAAAGAGTGGTCAAGCATTGGAACAGTCTGTCCAGAGAGGCGGTGGAGTCACCATCCCTGGAGGTGTTCAAAAAACGTGTAGACGTGGCACTTCAGGATATGGTTTAGTAGTCTGGTGGTGTTGGGTTGATGGTTGGATTAGATGATCTTAGAAGTCTTTTCCAACCTTAATGATTCTGTTCTGTTCTGTTCTATTCTGTTCTATTCTACATTGTCCAGGGATTGGGCCAAGGGCACCCACCATTCCCCACTGGTGACTTCTGGCCTTTCTGCTTGATTCCTCTCCCTGCAGCCTGAGCAGCCCTGGAAGCAGTGGAGTTAGAAAGGTTCCATTCAAGGAATAAAAAGCTCAACATTGGTGTGTTTAATGCATGATGTAGTTGATGCAGCATTAAGGAAGGGCAGCTCATGAAGCTCTAGCTGAATGAGGGCCATCTTTGGGACTAATCGTAACTTATGTGTCCCCTCAATGTTGCCCTCTTGTCAGCTGAAGGGGGAAAGCGCTCTGTGCCAGAGCTAAAAATCCACACTGGACCTATGCTGGTCGGTCATGAGCCTGCTGACATGTTTTCCCACCCATGCTCTCTGCGCTTCCAGCTTGGAGATGAGTGCTCCTCATGGATTAAGGCACTTCATGGCTCCTCCACCTACAGATAACTGAGAGCTGTGTGAGGTGCTTCTCTCCCTCTCTCATAGAGGTATCGACAGATAAAATAGTGATAGTAGAAGTATAAAGCCCTGCAATAAAGGTGAAGGGATGAAATGGAGCTGTGAAGATAGTCTGACTCTCTGGAAATGGAAGTAGGGTGAATGTACTACTGGATAGTCTCTATAAAAATACAGTTAATGTCAGGGCCAGCTGCGACCTTGCTTTAAATGGGAGGAATTGTACAGCTGTTCCAGCATACCATGAGCAAGTTTATTTGTGTAGTCCTGACAGGGGGAGGGGGGGAGATGCTCCCATAAATCCATTTAGTAAATCCAGCAATAGTTAATATGGTAATGAAAATATACTTGTTATCACTAAACAAGATTTACCTATTACAAAGATAATCAACTTGGTGAGATAATGGATTAAAGTGAATTAAAGTTTGACCATGTGGTATTAATAGTCAGTAATAATGATAATATCAATGAATGTTTTCATGTTTTCATAATATCTGAAAATAAAGACATGGTTCATTATGGCAAAATGCCATCAGTTATGGTGGATGGACAAAAATGATTTAAATACTTGAAGTGTTGAGTGAGTGCAGCAGGCCACTGAAGAACTAGAAGAAAAGTAGATTTCTACGAAAAATGTACTGACCTCTGAATAAGAATAATGAAGAGTTCCTCGAAATGCTGGAGAAGGTGGCTTAGCTATTAGGCTAGGGAGAACAATATTAAGCAGAATTTTCATTTAATGTTGACTATTGCACTAAAGCAATTCAGAAATGGAAGGACTGGCTCATTTTGTAACTAGATGGGATAGTGCTTTGTATTTCATTTTGCATAAGTATTATGGTGAAATGAAGTGACTGTTTAACAGAGTAGTACTGACCACAATTTAATAACAGTCCAAATTTCAAGTACTGCAGGGAATTAAGCAATACATACAGTTAGATTAAAGTGTGGGCAGACCAAATTAGATAAAAAGAGGAATATATTAAGAAGCGGAGTAGTGTCAGTGTTTATTTTGAAGAAGAACTAGAGAAGAAAATTGGCCAACATGTTGAGATAGTAGAGTTCACTCAAAAGGAACACAGACAATTACAAAAGCTCTTTGGAGACTTCAAAACCAATATGGCTGAGTCACTTAGTTTGGAGCAGGGATACTAATCTAAGAAACAGAAAACAGAAACCTGAAGTACTGTCAGAGATTCATAATAACACTTAAAAAAAAAAGATGTGAAGAAATAAAGGAGTGAAAAACACTCAAAAGCAAAATTGGAAAAATGAATTGTTAATTCTGTTCATCAGGACACCAAAATAGAAAATCAAAATGGGGTGATACACCAGTGTTGCTGCTCTTGGAGAGCAAAAGTTTGCTTTGGCATCTTTAGGAGAGTTTTTAATGTTTTAAGGGACAGCAGGGCGCCTCTGAAATAGCATCAGCCTCCTCTTGTGCCTTCGAACTTTTTTGCATGAATGGAAAAACAAAAACGAGTGGAACCCCTTGTTCCATACAGTGAAGAATTGCCTGGTGCTGCAGAAAAAATAGCTGAGAGACTTAGTCATGACGTGCAAAGAAAGATAAGAACTTGGTTTTCAGTCTTTCTGAGCCCTTTTTAGTTTGAGATAACTGTGTACCACAGGCATTTGGTACAGGAGACATTTTGGTTTTGTAGAAGGCCTGGGATAGCTTTAGCTCTGCTTTTTTATTCAAAACTGACTTAGTATATGGACTAAATTGTATCCTCTTTCCTTAGCTCCTTTCACCCCCAGGCAGGAACTTTTTTCTCATCTGTCTTCTCAATCTTCTTGTTTTGATTTTATAGACGGGGAAAAAAGTCAGTTTATAAACTTTGTTTGCATCATCATTGGCTTAATCACAATTATGTGGTAATACTTGATTTTTGGTTGATCCTTGAGGATATACCCACTGTGCTCCCAGGGTTCAGGAACTCCTTCCCTTAGCTACACACTCAAGACCCACGTGCACTTTCTTGCCCTACCGCTGTGGTCACCACACCTATCTTGGCTGATAGTGCAGGTGCTGCCTGGCCTCTCTGCTACCCCTGTTCCACCAGTAAAGGCAGTGGACCAGCACCAGTAGTGGTGGTGGCAGGAACTGTGGTGGCAGAAGAAAAATTTTTCCTAAATCTGGAGGGAAAAAAAAAAAAATTGGTCTATTTCTGTGTGTGATAGATCCATAAGCAGTCAGCTCCCACCACCTTCCCTTTCAGGCCTTTGGCTGTTACTTAATCTTTCTTGCATGAACTTGTCAATCCTACGTTGCAAGGTTGCAAGCATTGTTGAGAATTGTTGGGTTCTCTCCTCCTGTTGTGCATCTGCCATGAGATAGTCATACAAACTAAATCCCATAAGGAGTAAGGATTTCCTACCTACCCACCCAACACTGTTCTTTCCGTTGTTTAGATGGCTCCTGCGGCTGGAGGAAATGGGACAGGTAACTTGGGAAGCAAGGGACAGAGCCCTTAAGCATGGGGATTCAGTGGGAAAATTCACACTGAGAGATCTCTTCCATTTAGCTGCACTAATCACTAAGTCCTAGCATACAAAAGGGACATGCAATATTCCCATTCAGACAGTCAAGAAGGGGACTTTCTTGGCATTGTCATTAGAAGCTTAATTCTGTGAAAGAAACTTCCTTTAAGCTACTGCAGCTGCCTCTGGTTTCTCAGCTCAGCTACTGGGCACAGCGGTAATGGTAAGGTGAGATACCTGCTTAGTCCTTCCTCAACTCAGTGTTGATCGAAAATATGCCTTTTGGTGGGCACATGTATCTCATGATGAACAGGAGGATTTTTTCTGTTCTTTCCACTAATTTAAATGACTCTAGGTCTTCACAATTTACACACCAACCTCTAAGAAGGCAGCTTATCAGAAAAGTTATTCCAATCTGGGTTTGCCTCCAGTGAGTAATGCTTACCACTGCAAACCTGGGAAGGGGAAAAAGGAACATCAAGGCAGAAGCAGAAGGTCTCCCAGCCTCCTCCATAGGACTGTTCTTTGCCTGTATGAATGGAGTGTGGGGTGGGGGACAGTTGAGCATTGGATAGAATCAGCCTAAAAAATTCTAGATGTCAAGTTCCAATGGTAAAGTTAAAATGAAGGCGCAGCTTGTTCATCTGGGAAAACACTGATAAGTAATTATTTTCCTAGCTGCAGTTTGAGATTTGGTAAGGGACTGCAATCAATAAGCCCAAGGAGGATTATTTTTAGACATTGATAACAAACCTGGAAATCTGAAGTTGTAGATACAGCAGTGCTCATGTATAAAAATGAAATAAAGGAAAAAAAGTACAAAATAGTGATAGTTTACATCCACAACATTATGAAAATTATGTGATCAGTGTATCAATATTAAAGTTATTGAGCTGTCAGTTATCTTTAGGAGAGCTAATAGTTTAGAAATACCAGCTGATTGGAAAACTGCAAGCTTAATTCCAATACTTGTAAAGATTTCTAGGCAAGCAGCTGCAAATGGCATGCTTGAAAGCCTGTCTTAGGTTGTGGTGTTTAAATTAAAGATGTGTTTGATGAAGCGAAGCTTTATGAATGTGTGAGAGTGGACTGAAATGTGTATGATGTCAGATGTGTCACTGGCTTAGGGAGAGAAAAGACGTACCAATGGACTGAGTGTAGTTGATTCACATGACCGGTGCTTGTAGAATCTTTAATGACATTTATGTATTCCATTACTAAAATGGATTATTGACTAGTCGGTAAGTAGAAATCTGAGTTTAAATAGTGTGCTCTTCTGTAGAGCAGGGCTCAATGTAAGTGCTGAACGCATAAGAAAAAACACTTAAGAAAAAAACCTTTAAAAATATAGTAAAATTATTATAAAATCACTTTTGAAATTATAGTCTCAAACCCCAGTATTTTCTTTTTCCTTAAACTAAATACCCTACTTAAGACACTCTGGAAGGGTCTTGTTTTCAAAGCGTTTGACGTATGTTTTCTCTCAAAATCAGTATCTTGTAAGGTAAAAGAAAACCCTGTAATTTATTTTAGATAATCCTGTCCATAGTGTTGAAATAAAAAAAAAAAAGTTTAAGATTTATTAACATTTTACTGGGAGGAATCAACTGCCATTTTTATAGCTTAAAAGAGGACTTTTCAAGGATGGTTTTTTTTTCTTCCAGACTAGTTTCTGGCATTTATTTCATGGCAGTGATTTTTCCCTTCTTCTGAAGTCAAACTGTGTAGTTACCAAAGGTCTGGGGAAAAAAAAGCTTTAATTATAAAAAAACCCCATCCAGATAAAGATAAATGTAATATCTGTTTTGTCATCTCCAGTTAGACCTGGAAGAACTTATGGTTGCTTCAGGTTCTGTATTTAGAAAGATGTATAAATACATTAAGTTTAGGTCCTTATTTTAGGTACCTAGTCTTTGCAGCTCCCAATTACATCCAACAAAGCCATAGGGTTGATTTGGAGAAGGAACGTTCTGAGGTGGCGTCTGGAGGAGCCTGTTTAATTTTATATTCCTTAAAGGGATAAAGAGTAGGCAGCCTAGGGAGATGGTCCAGCTAAACCATCCACATTAGATGCCTAAGGTTGAGGAATGTGAGCACTCTTCATAGATGACCTTTGGTTGCAGAGCAACTTGCTGAACATTGATGCGATACCCATCTGAATCATGGTCTTCTTGGGTACTTGAGAAGGGATCACAAGCTTGTGGGAAGCAACTGGTCATGCACATGGTGTAAATGCAATTAGAGCCACTCTGACTGCTCAGAGCTGATAAATCAGGAGCGGTTCCACACCCATGTGAAATAATTCTAGAGTTTTTCACGTCCTCCTCTTTGATGTCCTAGGTGTAATGCACTGTTGAAATAAACGGGCATGGATGTTGAGGCATATATCTGTGAATATATAAAAATATGTATGTGTGTATATAGATGTGTGGATATCTTCTCTAAGCTCTGTGCCTGATTATTAGCTCTGCCTGACAAATGGCTTCATTTTTGCTTTCAGAACCACTGAAATGGAACTGTATGAACAGACACAGTTCTGAAACTGTATGAGAACTGTATAGAAAATAATGATGTCCAAGTCAGATAATAAATGTAGCAAGTTTGGGAAGAGCTGAAGTGTTTGAGGTGTTGTCTGAGGTGGTAATAGAAGACAGTGAGTGTTTGATGAGTAATTATGGAGGTGGGAGGAAAGAGGGAAGCAATAAATCAGGTTGAGACTGGAATAGGTGTTTTATTATGTATGATTGTATGTGAACTAATGATTAAGACAAAGAACCTCTCTGGGCTTTCAGACTGTGCTTGTCAGCATGGAATCTATTCACGTTACTCTGCCGTTAACTGTAAATATTGTGGCTTTGTTCGGGTGCTGTGGATCTTTTGATAAATAGCTTCATAAATGCTCCAACGTTAATGCTCTGATGTGTTATTAACATGGGTATTGTACCTGTGCACTTTAATGTTTTAAGCTAAATAGAAAAAGAAAGGCTGCAGCAGAAGTGGTGCAAGGATCAGAAAAACATAGGAATTGGTACTGTTGTATGCAATACACTCTCTTCCCGACCACTCAGTAGGAATTTTTTTGACCTTGTGGTGAACGAGTAAGTTCTTATCTTGGAACAGTTTGTAAAACAGGAGGATTTGTCCCCCATATACATTCTTTTTGCTCTCATCGCTGCATTACTGCTCACAGAAAGATCTACCAGAGGAAAGATCTGCCACAGAAGATTCAGACTGAACATTTTCAGAGTTTTTCTGCACCTTCCAGTTGTTCATGAACTACCAAACAAATATAGCTCTTGACTTGCACAGTGATGTTCAAAGAGGCATTTGAAAGGACCCCATCTGTGCCCTTTGGAGCCTGTCCATGGACTTCTGCTTGCTCCGGGTTCAGCAATACTGTGCCTCGCAAAGGCAAGCGGTAGCGTTCACTTTTAACTCTGAACAGTCAGCCCAGGTGCACGGTGAGCCCACCGCTAGAGAACAGCTTGCATTGCTGCTTTCCCTTATTGCACTGGTTTTAAGGAATAAGTAAAGAAATATTTTCTCCTGATACTTCTCATCAAAGCTGAATTCACCCAAGTGAGGTGGAAAGAAAACATGGGAATTGCCAGGCTCAATCTAGCCTTGGTATACCTACAGCAGCATCTGTCTGTGGCACAGAGCAGCCCCACGTGTTCCAGAAGAAATTAATACAGCCTGCAGTATAGATATTTTTCTAAATTTTTATTAACATTAACTATTATAACTCTGGATATCCTTATCTACATAAGCAACAAATCTCTCTTTGAATGTTTTGGCCACAGGGGAAGCCTGCAGCAGTAACTTCAGCAGTTGAAATGGCAAGTGTAGTGAAAAATATTTCCTTTATCTTTAGTTTTGAAATATTTTTTCATTTTTTTTTTCTTTATTTTCCTCCTCCATTTTCTTAGGGCAAAAAACATTGTTAGCACGTTCTGTGACCAGGAGCACACAAAGCTCCTTGTTCTCATTTTCCAGAATGCATGCTATTTTTGACTTGATAATCACCTCTTTTCTAAGATAAAGGATCTCCATTTTTTCAATTGCTCTTCTTATTAAACTTTTCCCAGTCATTCTCATTACCCACTCCTAAATACCCTCCCGTCTAGCAGTTACCCTATTGAAAGCAATGCTGTGGTCTATCTTCTGGATGAGACAAGCCACTGGTTTATAGGTTGTTTCCTGTATAGTACTCCATCCTGTTCCTCCTGCATCTCAACATTACACTTTTCTTTGATCACAGCTTTATAATACACAAAAGTGTTGGCTAAGGGTCCCTAAAAAAAATCCATCTCTCTTACCTGAAACGATACAGGGAATTTAAAACTTGACAAGGTTATGGATGGGTAAGCTTTTCTTCTTCTGTGCTTTATTTCACATTCTGACAACATAATATCTGGCTTTGCATTTCTCCACTCATATTTTTTTAGTAAGATAGGCTTCTCTAGTGTTCTTTATTCAGTCCTGGCCTTGGACTTGATTTACCTGGAAAATACTGTGTATAGTAGAATTTGTCACCTCTCTGCTCACCCTCTTTCCCTTGTACTTACAAATGTAATAAAGTGGTGTAGATACAGCTCTCTGTTAGCCTGCAGAGATACTGCACATTGACTTTTCATCTTGACCTTTGTCTTCTGTCTCTTAGTCAGTTTTTGATCCAATTCATTTGTTTTCTTTATCACAGTACAAGCAGGAGTATTTTCTTCTATTTTGCTGGCATCTGTCTGTAATCACAAATGCATTCGACCCTTGTAGCAGCTTTTGATTTGAAGTCTTTTGTGTGAAACATATAAAAAAACCACCACAAAACACAAAACCTCTACAGAACTTCCAGAGAGCACACTTCAGCATTTTGCTGCCTATTTATGTGAAGCGTACGTCTAAACAAGTGGTACTAAATATGCTTTTAGTTATGTGCTATGCACCCCACAGCCCTGAGAGAGTGGGTCTGTGTGGCCGGTCAGACACAGAGACATGGAAGGAGGTTATCTGAAGATGTTTAAAAGCCAGCGTGCGTATTTATTGCGAGTCATTGTCTCCCGTCTCATCTTCCTCGGGATGCTCATAAACTTGGCATGGTCCCCAAGCCAATTCGACAGCCTTGGCGGAGCATCTAAATTCTCCGCTCCCCTCTGGTCTGCAGCTCCAAATGTTCCTGATGTGCTTTTCCTTCCCTCGGACTGTACAGGCAGGACGAACCAGGTGCTGTGGATCTTTGAGGCTTTCAGAGCTTCTTCCTAGTGCATGGGAGCCATCTGGCAGAGGGCTTGATTGATATTTTTAGTGGATTTTTCTCAAAGAGGGAAAAAAGCTGTACTATCAAAATTGGACGCATTCTTTTCCATGCTGTGGTGACTGCTGAGCCCTGGCTGGGAAATTGCTTCTTTGGCTTGTCTCAATAGGGGGAAGCACTGATAGGAGCCAACCAGAGACACCTGAGCTTAAGGAGACCACTTTCCTCTCAGCACCTTGTTGTATGGTTTTCTATGACCTCCTCCCAGCCCCTCCATATCTCCTGCAGGATAGCTGATGCCCAGAATTCAGGGCTGTAGTTACCCTAAGGTCATGTATTAGCCAACGTTGTATACAAGATCCTCAAACGAAAGTTGACTGCTTGGCGTCTGCCCCTCTACCCACCCAACCATCCTCACAATTGACTCCTCCTGTTCCTTTTTCAACTGAAATTTTGAAAATGTCCTCCCAAACAGTGACAGGGTAAGATGGCAGGAGAGAGCTGGGCCAGAAGCGAGTGCCCGTGGAAGAGGGAGAGAAGGATGGGAAGCCAGAAGGGAGAGGAGAGCACCCGAGAGCCTGCGAAACCCGGCAGAAAGGCTGGCAGCAGCAAATGCCAGGGGACAGCAGAGGGGAGCCAGATTCCCTGTCATGGGGTGAGCAACAGGAGAGTAACTGATTATTATAATTATTTGCAACCCCTTTTAGCAGGGAAGAACTAACTGGCAGTGCCATTTATTCCCAAGCATTCTTCCCTAATAATACCCTTAATACATCCTGTTCCATCGCTTTTGTGAGGCGTGTTTTTCATCTTCAAACTCAATTTCATTTATTAGAGACTTCACCGTGTGTGACACTGTGCACACAGCAAGTGCAGCAAGGATTCATTTTAATTATTATGTATTACCAGGAGGTACCGTGTGTTTGTGCCGGTGGGCGAAAGGGCGAGGAGGGGGTTTTATCTGTTTTTCTCTGTGTCACGTATTGTGACTGTAAGGTGATGGGGCTTTCTGAATTGCATTTTAAATTTGGAATCAGGACGTTTGGTGGCTGTCAGTGCTCTGTGCCAGCCAAAGCGCAGGGAGAAACCCTCCAACCAGTGAGCACCCGTGTGGCTGCAATAAATAGTCTGAGATAACAGACACCTCTCTGAAGTTTTTGTTAGAAAGTCAGCCAGAGGACTCCACTCTGGGCAGTGACTAATGATATTTGAATGCCACTCTTTATGCAAGTGGGATAATATATAGCGATTTTTTTCCAACTTGGAATGAATTTGTTGTAAAATGAACGAAAATATCATTTCAGTTGGGTCTTCGAAGAAGGAACAGAAGCTGGACTCAGAAACCATGTTTTCTAAGCTGACTCTAACCTTTTCTTTTTTTCTGAACAGGAAATTTTTCCTTTCCTTTGCATAGAAATGAGGAGGACTTCTACCCTGCAGCTCTATGTACCCTACTGGCTTTCTGCTCAGTGGTGTGATGTAGGTGTGGAAAGTATAAGCTGGAGCATAATTTTAATTAGAATAAATTATTTTTTCGAGGAGGTTTGCCTTTTTGTTTTTTCCTTTAACTTGACAGGTGGAGCCATTGTGAATGTTTGCTCTGTTAGAATTGTCTGGTGTGGAAGGGAGTGATGCAGAAACCTGAAAGATATTGATAAATTGGAAAAAGTGTAGAATGAAACAGCAGAAATGATGAGAAGCTTGAGGAATTGACTTTGGAAGGAAGACATTGCAAGAATAGTCTAGAGGAATTTGTGTGTTTCCTCACTACTTGCATACAGCAACTTTAAAACTAGGGTTAATGCTGTGTGCAGTGTAGGAGGCAGAGCACGGACTTGCAGGAGACACAGCAGCTCATATTGTTATAGGAGGAAGAAATGGGGTGATATGTTTTCGTCTTCCTAATGCTGTTGGAAACCTAAGCTTTAAGGTACTGCTGATCATAGGGTAGGGGCTGCTACCAAGCTTCTTGGTGTCCCTGGAGAGCCAGGATCTCTGAGGATGTTGTAGAGATTGAATTACTCTGTGTTGATGTAAATGTAGCTGAGAGCTGGATTAGTGAACATTATTTCCTGGGCTGTGTTTAGTATAACTGCTGGTTGCTGGTAATGGGGAAGAGCAGACATTACTCCACCCACAGTCATGGTGTTTTGCTGTCTGGGCTCCATTCACATCTAAAGACAACCATCAGTAGTCCCTACCAAATAATAATGTAATGTATAACAACTGTGCTGAGTAATATTTGTTATTAACCCTTTTCTCAAAATAGTTAAGGGAATTCATTACAGGAGCGTTTACTCTTTGATGCTACCAGTGAGTTAATGTCAATGCCGAAGAAGATGTGGGTTCATAGTAGATGGAGGTAAACATCTACTATTTTACATCTAACTGGTACAAGTGCTAGTTGCAGTGAGTTTATGGTAGTGTGAGCTTCGCCATACTGTGCACACAGCAAGAGGTGTGGGTTTGGGCCAAATCTTTACTGTTACTGGTGCTTGAGCCACTTTGGCTGAAGGAGTTGCCACCATCTCGCTGTCCTTTGCAGGACGACAAAACTCTGTAAGAAGGTAAAAAGCTGCTTGCGAGCACTCACTTTACAGGATTGTTTTACTGAACTCAGCACCTCTAAAACACAAGCCCTGGGAAGACAACACCAACATATGGGTTCATCATATACTTATTTAATGGCAACAGAATCAACCTAACACAAGTAATACTATGTCAGGAGACCCTGGAGATGCAGGGTCTTAGTATGTATTTATAAAGCTCAGGCACAAATATGCATCTGTTTTGGAGAAGATAACATCTGGTTATTAGAAAACATATTTCTCTTGAATTTTTGACTGCTGAGTACTGACAGGAAATGTTCTGTATTATTGAAAAACAGATGAGTTTATTTGGCAACAATGGAGTAAATAATGTGTGACCGACCAGAAACTGATATGAAGCCAGTGTTATTCTGACCTTTTTTTTTTTAATTCTTTTAATATGATCAAGTAGGTATCTTACCCTGGAAATTCCTGTAGAAAAGTCCCTAAAAGGCATCGTATACACCATAACTGAGACATCAACATTTTAGTAAAGATGGTAGAAAAAAAAAAAGATAATTTCCTTTGGAAAGAATGGCATGGTGCATAAAGATTATGTACACACATGCACACATACAAATTCCATTGTTTTGGCTTGAATTTTACTTCAAAAATTTAAAAAAAAATCTAAGATGGAGGTTTTCAGTTGTGTTTTCCACTTTTGTTTTCCTACTTTGTTTCCTACTGACATGCAGAAATTTTTCAGTGAAAACATTGAAAAAAACACAACAAAACTTAGTTGAAATCTTCCAAGACAATGAAAAAATCATTGTGTTCTCAGGTGGTGTTGATCAGTTTGAGCAGTCTGTGTTTCAGAGAGAAAATCCTACTGTAAATGAAAAAGTTTTATGTTCTTTATCCATGTTAGAGTTAACCGATGGAAAGCTGAGGCCATGGGTTAATATGATACCAAGGTGGTTTGTTCTTAAAAGCAAGAGTGATGACTGCTTGCTTCTTAAAGACATCTGATTGCCCGGCATGCTTGATTGAAGTCCAAACCAACTTGCTTTGAATGACAAATTGTGTTGTGCGCATTTTTGGTGATACAGCGATTTGTCTCCTTGGGTATAATATTCCAATCCCCCCTTCATTTATCAGTAGGGAATCAGCAATTCAGCTCTTCCTCAGGCTGAGGTTTGGCACGGTAGTTGTGACACTCTGTTGCACAGCTGCAGACTCCGTGGTGAATATACCCCCTCCCAGCAGCATCTACACACTGGTTCCTCAGCATGCATTTCATAGCACTCTTTGGCACCTACTATATTGCTTGTTTTAGAAATGTAAATGTTTAAGTCAACAGCAGACCACAGAATTTTGTCTGTTCTTGAGATTTTAAATTTCTTGTTTGCACACAGAGTTATCTTTTCCTCCTTACTTCTGTGTTCTGACTCTGTTCTCATCTTCTGATTTGGCTGACCAGGTGTTGGTTTGGTCTTCAACCAGCACTGTGTTCCAGAGCTTCAGTCATTCCTTGAAGAAGGTGGTCAACACACAGTGAGAGATCTATGGTCCTCTTGGTCTTAGCATTTGCTGTATGAAAAGTTGCAATTCCCAGGGAGTAGTGCATGTTTGTGAAGTTCAGGGTACCCCATGTGGTGACCATTTCATAACAAGGTGCAGAACCTCTGTAGTTCTCTGTGTCTTATCTCATGGTTGTGCCATATTTCCTCCGTACCCCAGAGTCTGATGGGTTTGTTGCACTATGTATCCCAAATAAGATAACGTCTGTCCTGAGAAAAGCAGGAGTCTTCCACCTGCAGAAGTGGAGGGTGAAAGGAGAAGGAAGACATGACATCCTTCCCCCATTTGTGGTGACTGATCACAGATCTTTGACCATATTGAATACCTGGGTGTTGCTGTCAGTCAAGACACTTCCGTAGAAAGCCCACATGTAAAACAAAGTGGAAAAGCATACAGTCTGAGCAGGATATATGCTCTGATAACTTGTGAACACCATTACGTGCCCTCGTGACCACAAGCTCATGGACAGTAATTC
>VYZW01007562.1:43593-125454 GCA_013401315.1 Balaeniceps rex | reverse complement strand
TGGACAGTAATTCCCTCTTGGCATGCAGCAGGGCAGGGCTTTTCCACTGCTCGCAGCTTACTGAGAAAGCCACAGCACATCTGTTGGGTGGCTTGTGCCATTGAGCATTCTTTGCATAGCCTGCCTGGATAAGCTGTCACTCTTGATTTTTAAAACATTTCACAACAGAGGGTTAGCCTAGAATGGAGAACCTCTTCTGAGCATCATCTACAGAGGCCCCTCTGCTCACAAACACGTGCTGTGCAAGGCTGCCACCATCGTGTCTTATGTCAACAGGGGATCCCGTCCTCTCTGCTGCAGCAAAGCACACTGGTGTATATACCCTCCATCAGTCAGCTGTTGGCCTCTGTTTTGCACTCACTATGTTTCTAGATCAATGCTTTTATCCATTCCTCCATGCCATGATTCCTGTTTTGGAGATGCTCCTTAGAACATCTCTTTTCTTCAGACTCTCTCTGGAAAACTGATTTTGCTTACCCTTTTGAGAAGAAGTTGGCCTCCTGTTCTGTTTCTCTGAATGCTAGACTTTGTTGGCTGGGGATAGGAGAGGGAGTGTGTACACAAAGGCTCTCATTAGCCTGGGGATGCTAATTTCCTTAAGCCTCATTGATAGTCAACCAGGGAATGATCCAGAGCACTTAAATTTAGCTTGCTCTTCTGAGTCTCCCTCGAGAAGTGTCTGTGTCTCTCCACGGCCATTACAGATGACTGCGTTGATAAATATTTGTCTCTATGAATGCTTCCTTGTTTGCTTGATCTTTAACAGGGTGCATTTTTCTGTTTCTTTTGCTTTAATACTGTGTGTTTCCTACGCTGAGCAGAATCCACCAGATTGGGGGAGTGGGCTGCTTTGTTAGTATAATTACATTTTGACTTATAGCTGCTTGCGTTTTTAACCTGCAAATCAGGAATTTCTATCACAAACTTCAATTAATATGTATCTCTTCCATATAGAGTCTGAAAGTTATGGGCAAGCTTATGGTTTGATTTCACTACATAGTGCTGTACTGGATTCAGTAACAACGCTCTCAGTTAGAAGAGCTAGACGTGGCTAGATGACGTTTCCTACAAACATTGCCCACAGCCCTGCTGCCACCTTATTAAACTGGTCAGATATGGAGTATAAACACCAAGTGCTTAAAGAGCTTTGAAAAAAAATATTTGTTTTTACAATTTATAAAAGTTACAATTAGCAAAACAAAGCAAAACCATGCCATTCATCCCTCAATTACTGTCCCGATTGAATATGCTGTTTGGTGGATGATATTTGCGAACGTTATCATTCCCAGAATGTACTTGTTAAAAAGCCATTTCTCTATTTCTGTTGCAGTGAACTATTTCATAAAAAATGGTACAGAAGATGTGTTATTGTGCGGCAATAGCACTGATGCTGGGTAAGTGCTTTAAAAATATCTTCACTTCCGTTTTGTTTTTGTTGTAGGGTTTGGGGTTTTTTTTTGCTGCATTTTCCTTCAGTTCTGTCCACTTCTCACCAGCATGAAGTAGATATTTCAACTTCCTTGTGTCAGTCGTAATAGGAGAGAGGATAATGACAATATTGTGCATGGTAATACAGTTTTCTGAACTGCAGAGAAGATAAGTTTGTGTGTGTTTCACTTATTCAGGTCTAAAATCTTTTGGGGCCTTATTACAGTTCTTTTTCAATACGTTTAAATTTCTCAGTAAAAAAAGCTGTGAAAACTAAGTAACACTTTGGTTGAGTGGAGAGTATTTTAAAGGAAATGAAAGAGGAATGGAAACAGAGAAGCTGCAGGGATTTAGACTGATGATGAATTCTTGGCTTTTGGCAAAGGAAGATAAACAAATCAACAAATGCTAGTCCCCAAAATAACATGCTTTGGAGGTGGGAAGGTACTCAGTTTTGAGTTGTGATCTACATTTGTATATGATATGTTTATAGACTACACGTGTTTCATTTTCTTATATACAGACAACGAAGAGATCCAGAGTAATTCCTGTGGTATACTAACTTACTCTGCATAAAGGACTTTATTCATATCCCTACCATCTGTAGATGCTAACGGTTCCTCCCGCATCTAGTCCGGGGTCTAAGCGCATTGTCTGAGGGTGAGATTTTAATTGACAGGTTCTCATGGTCTTGATGGAAATGGAAGAGTTCAGATGAGATGGAGAGAGATGGGATCTTGTGTGGGCAGAGGAGATTATAAGCCGTGCAAAGATTGTAGGCTGTTACGAGTTGTAGGAAAAGGAAGAGAAGACCTTAAAGTGGTGGGGTGGATGAGCTTTTGAACGAAATATGTGAGAGTATTTGAACCAGGGAGGTGGATGACCTGGGTCAAGTGAAGGGAGGAGGTGAGATGATCTACTTTTGGAGGGACATGTTTTGAGTTGGTAGAACTAAATGTGGAAGACTGAAAAAAATTAGGGTTTAAATTAGGAAGAACCTAATGTGAAGAGGCATGTGTGCAGAGGGAGACAGCAGGAAGATGAAGGGGAGATAAAATCTAAACTTGGTTATGGTCAGGAGGGTGAGAAAAGCCATGGGGTCCTGGAGAGAGATGCTTTACTTTCTGCTGCCACTGTCTATATCTGTATTTACATAAAACAAAGGGAAAGCTGAAGTATCAGCCTTCCCTCTGCATGTCTCGTGTGCCTGATCTGTGTTGCCAGTCTCATTTAGACTGTAAGCTCCTTGGGCAGAGGGCCATGCTTTCCTCTCTGTTTGTTCCACGGAAGGTACAATGTCAGCATTCATTAATTAAATGCTTTGTTGATTGTAATACATTCAATTTATCCAGGCTCAGGCTGGACACCAAGACTACTGGGATGTTTCCTGCGGATCCCAGGAATTGGCAATCTACCTATGCTGGTGGACTTCTGCCTTTGCTGGCCAACAGGCAACGACATTGAGCAAAAAATGTTCAGCACAGTGACAATACTTTGCACATCATGAAATATTATTCGTTGTTCTCCCTGATGACCTGAACCATGGTGGTGGCAGGCTGCTAAGGTCATGAGCAATGACAAAAGGGTTGATTAGATTAGAGGTAGTTTGTGAGGCATAGTTGGGGACTGTTGCTTTGGAATTGTCCAAATGGTGGAAAGTTAAATACCAATCCAATATCCATGGAGTATCTATATATTAGTAGCTTGTATGGATTTAAGGGTTGGGTTCTAGCAAGGCATATTAGCAAAACCACCCTTATTTCCTTCCCTAGAAAGTCAATAAATTGCAATGTGTCAGCAAAAAGCCATGATTGGAGAAAGCCTCCAGTGGAGGCACTATGCCCACAAGAAAGTCACAGCCTGAAACGGCCAGGGGAGAACTTCCAGCTCTCATGTACAAGAAGCGGAAAATGCCATCTCCACACCTGGAATCCTTGTGCTTGTTTTGGTAAATACACCAAAACTATCAGTGTTTGTGCCATTAAGGGAAACCCATTTTCCCTTTGTGCATCAGTTCTTTCTTCTTCAGCTTCTTCCTTTTTTAGTTAAGTGTTTAATACCACTGGATAAGGTCTGGTTTTAAATGCCTAAAAATGGGGAATAAATATTCCTACTGCTGAATATTCCTTCCTACTGAGTTTTTTAGCTCAGGACAAGCAAGTATTGTCTCATCTGCTATACTTTGCACAGAGTTCCTGCCAGTCATCCGGTTGTTTAAAGACATGAAGATAATTAGGAAGATGATCCTAAGGCCTCAGGGGACTTGCAAAGTTATGTATTCCCACTTGTTAGGATAGAGAGACCATCATTTACAGGCTGACAGAGTGGGATTTGTTTTCTCTTATCCATCGATGGTCAAAGCCAAGAGCAAGTGCGTTCAACAGTAGAACACAAAACCTGAATGCGTGAGACCTTTTGGGATGGGTTTGCACCACAGGATCAGGGGAGGTGAGTTAAGAGTGAGTGGATGCATCAGATTGTTGTTCCCCCATCTGTTAGTAACGAAATTAATGACAAGTGAGGATGCTTAAGTTGGGAACACGTCAAGGCATCAGGAAGGGGGGTAGGCAAAGACAGTTGGCAAGGCCGTGTCTAAATGTTCACAGCATTTTTGGAGCGTGCTTCTGCTCCCAATTTGGAGCTTGAATTTATTAGCTTCTGGGGTACACCGAGGACCCAAAGAAAATGTGGGGAGGGGTGGTGTCGTGTGTGCACTCCTGGAGGGATTTGTTGTTAGAGTGAGGGATATCTGTGTTGCGGCCGGGATATTAAATCTCGAGGTAATTGACAAAGCCATTTTAGTGCATTTTTAAAAGCATGTTAATGACACTCTGAGGTTTGGCTGGTTGCTGTTATTATAGAAGAGTGAAAACAAAATGTCTAAATAAATCTACTATGGCAATTATTAGGTGATGAGACTCAGATGGTCTGATGTAAGAGTGTGTAGTGATGGAGACTGCAGCCTGAGCTGGAGCAGCAGGCCAAAATCAGCAGGGAAATGATCATCAGTGGATGCTATATCTCAGGCAACGTAATTATCTCCAAGGTGGGGGCTTTATTACATTACTAGGAGGGACTGTTTTCTGAACAAGCACCCAAACTGCCAATAAAGCAGGAGGTAATGAATCTAGCTAATATTGATTCTAGTTCAGAAGGGATTTGAATAGATGTATGTCACTCAGCAGCAGCAAACATGTCTCTAACACTTTAACTGGCAGCTGGAACGAAAAAAACATTTATTTATGTTTTTAGGTATGCTCAAGCAACCTCAAGGACTACTTTAAAAATCACATTGCAGAGACATGGTGGGAATACTGGGGAGATGGCATTTTTCTTGTTTGCACAAGGACTAACCTGTCTGTGGGGTTTCCCATGTGATGCCTCAGAAACTTTCTTCACAATGCCTGAAATTTGATTTTTCTTCATTTAATCAAATAGAACTTTTGTGTTGTTTTGCATTTTTTTTAATCCAACTTCATTTCCCCCATGATGTACTGCAAGAATTTGCTTTGTATTTACAAGGAACAGAGAGTCCAATGTAAACAAGAAGTGGTATTTGGAGTAGAGAGAAAATCAAATGATTGTGATCGAAGACGTTCTTTGGCTCAAAGTGAACGCTAGTGATGTGTGCTCGGTGTTTCACAACGGGCACATTCGGACCACTACATTAATGGAAAAATCCTCTGCTCTGAGATGTGTGTCACAGATTGGTCAGACGCTGGAAGCAGTGTTAACAGCAAGGCTCTTTTAACAAAAAGAATGTAGTGGTTGCAGAATTATTCATGTTTCTAGATATGTTTCAGGGTTAGATTTGTTTTTTTCTTTTGGATGTGGCTGCACTGGGATTTATCCAAGTTGGTTCTCTTTGTAATTTCAGCTTCTTTTATTTGATTTGGTTAAAATAAATGGAGAAAGTTCAGTTAGTCTGATTTTCGAAGGGATTACAAATTCTATAAATTTGCTTTTCAATTTAATTCCCAGTGTAGTAGCTTATCCAATTTTGAACACCTTGTTTTAGCCCTGAGGAAGGTCCAGTAAAGATCCAGTACGGTGGTCAAATTGTACTGGATCTTAGCTAGGAGCAGAAGCTGAAAGCTGCTCTAGCCTTTGTGAAATCCAGTCTTAGCATCAAGTTGGACGGTGCTTTGCAAGGGCTGTAGAAGAGTAGGTGATAGCAAGTAGCACCATACACTGCCTACAGTCAGGCATCCAGGCCCTTTGAAGGTACCTACCCTACTGTGTGAAAGTGGCCCTTGAGGGCAAAATTACCACATAGCCACAGGTGAGCATTTATGGTGATAGTGCCAAAGGGAAGGCCTGCAGTTGGACGCAATGCTTTAGGGGGTGCTGAGGGACCTACAGCAAGGACAAACCCAGGACCTCTGTGCCTGGCCTCAGGCAATGGGACATGGCCAACACCAGGCACAAAGCAAGGGAGCTTCTAAGGGCACTGTTGTCAGGAGGAAATGCAGTCCTCGTCCCACCTTCAGATCCAATGAGGCATCCTGCTAGAGCACATCAGCAGTGCCTCTACCAGGCATTGCCCTGCTGCCATCACCAGACCACATCTCCCAGCGAGTGGGCTCTGGGAACCGTTTCATATCAGGCCGCACCAACCTGCTTCATGCTGCCCTTGCAATTACGGCTTGCTCCTTCTCCGTGACTATTAACCGTTCATTTTGATGAAAAGACCCATACTGCAGAGTCCCATGCTTCCCCACAGAATACAGACTTACGGGGGCTGCAGCAGCTTGGAATTATCTGTCCATGAGAAAGGAAGATAGATTTCAGCTCTAAAGCATTTCCACTTTTATCCTGTTGTAATTTCACAGGGACGTTTTTCTGCTGTGCATAGGCTGCTGTTTTTTCTTCCTCTTCTGCCTGAAGGTTTGGAATAGCAATAGAAACAGCAAGGAAATTTGTCCATTAGGAGAAAGAGAAACAGACAAGGTGCTATCAATGTACAAAGTAAACAAGCAGAAAAAAAGAGAAACTTATCTTTGTTCTTTCCACTTTTTCACTTGCAACTACAACAGGCAGCTGGCTTTTCAGAAAAGTCTGCTTGGTTTAAGTCAATTGTGTCCCCTTCAGATCTCAAGGTCAGACTGCTTAATGTTTTTTTTTCCCTTTCACATGATATGTCCTGTATATTCAGTCCGTGGGCAGGAACAGTCTACAAGATCATACTGACAAAGAAAGCACATTTGCATCGTGTCTGTACCGATATTACCAAAAAGACTAGTGAACAGGAAGGAAAAGCAGCCAGTAAAGCTACTTCAGCATGCAACAAGAAAACACCTTTGGCAACTGCATCCTAGAAACTGTTGCTATAGAAACTTTAGCTACCTTTATCCTCACTATGACCTTGATTTTTCTTAACAGGGTACATTAAAATAATGTACAGCGTGGGGCAAGATTCTATATGGTTTAGTAAATTCTGCTGTCACTGAGCTTATTGCATATAAGGGATGAAGGAAGGACCATGTGGTGTAGCGCTCCTCAAAGTTTTTGAGTGAGTCCTAACTCCTCCTAAAATATCATCAGAAAAAAACCTTTGTTTCCTTTTGTGTTGTGGCATTTTACTAAGGTAATTAATACCGACACATAAAATTGCATCATATGCCTGTTTTCATAGTCACCATAAATACCGAAAGCAACACTTTTATGGTAGGTTCTCCACGCCACCATACTGTCAGCATACTCATTACGGCGTGTACAGTGATGCAGCACTTTGATCTCTCTGAGCTATAGCAACATTCCTTTGCCTTCATGCGTCCTCCATGCAGTGATTTGCAGTCCCTTGCAAAGGCTTATCACACCCCTCAAGGGCAGAGAAGAAACATCAGCCATACCGAGGAGCAGCGCTGCTATCAGATGCTTCCACCAACACTACTTTGCCTTGCACAGCCCAGCACTGCAGCTCTCGCCCAGCCCTTGGCAGGCAGAGAGCCTGGAACGATGTGTATGTCCACCAGAAGAACATGTCAAACAGCATGCTCTCCCACAGCTCTTAGTACCTTGACTACAAGCAAACGTGCCCAGTAACACAACCCCAGCTGTGCTGGAAATTGGGGAACTGCACCACAGAATAATGCACCCAGTTGGTTCTTATATCCTGCTGCTGGCAATTAGGACTGCTGCAGCTCTGAGTTGCCTGAACTTAAATCTGTAGTATTATTATCATTATTATTATTATTACTGTTTGTTTTCTTAATATAATAAGGCCCCAGATTCAGGCCATGTTGTGTTGGATGCTGGACAAGTAGGGTGAGAAGAGCCCCCTTGGCTTGGAGGGTTTGCATTTCAGAGGTGCAGCCCATGGATGGATTGGGGTGAAGATGATGCTCAAGTGTCTTAGTTGCATATATGTACTCCTGGGGAGCCACAGGAATGGGTAAGGACAGGAGAAAGAACCAGTTGCAGGTGATCTCTGGACTAGTCAGCCTTGTCAGGCAGGTCGTGGTCTGGCAGCGTGTATTTAACTTGATGCATGAATGTGTCCATCACAGGGAATGGGCTCCTGGGGAGCTTTGGCACATGCCTAGTGGGACTGGTGTGTTCGTAACGCTCGCCAAATTCAGTCTGATGGAGTGCAGCTGGTTGATGGGTTGGAAAGGCTGGAAAGGCTGGTAGAGTGAGGAAGGGGATACAGTTCCCGAATGCGACTTCTTCAAATGTCACCAAAGCGAGGGTGTTTTGGAAAGAATGAAGTGTGTTGTTTAAACTACCAGAGGTAATAATGTAATTACACCCCAGATTAGTAAGCAATATTAATGAATTAATATGATACATTATTATGAATTGTAATGAATTAATGAATTCTTACAAACCTTAAGGCTGTACAGCACAGTCTGATGTAAGTCGCATAACCTTTTCCATCTACTCTGTGTTGGTTACAGTGACACATGGATGAGGATGGTTTGCTCATGGTGACAAAGCCTCTCACTTGAGTATGAGAAAAAAGAGAAAGAAAGTATATCACCTGAAAGATGCTGCAGGGGCCATGGGCATAACTTTATGTGTTATACAGGCTTGGGGGTAACAATAACACTCCCTGCTCCTAGGGATCAGGTGAGTGTTTAGAAGATCATGTCTCTGGTTAAACAGCAGCAGTAGGGATTAAATCCAAATCCACTCAATTCTTAAGGATGGGTAATATCACCTCTTAGTCAAAACTGTAATAAGCTCGTCAGCCACATGAGAGAAGCAGGCTGACTATGGGCTATGGTCTTCATTAAGCAGTAATCTATCATTATGCTTATGATGATAAATTATTGCCCTACGTTTTGTTTGATGGGTTAGACAGAAGATCCGGTGTCTGGCCACTGGATTGAGTGAGAAGAAATGAGCGTTTGCTCGCCTTGCTGCAGCATGAAGTCTAAAAAAGCCACACTGCAGCAGAGGGAGTCCTTCCTCTCGCCGCTTGCATGTGTGCATGGAGGGGTCTGATGTCTCAGGCTGAGACCAGTGGTTTTCCATCTGCCTGAACAAGTAGCCCCCCCTGTAGTGGGGCAGTCTGAAACTTTTTTGGCGGAAGCAAGTCAGTGGCATGCACAGGTCAGTGGGTGCTCTGAGCCTGTGAGCAAGCCTGCTCATGGGCACCTCCTTCCCTTCGCTCCTCCAGTTTCAGCGTCTGGTCGATGTTGCTCTTTATTATGAGCTCTTCTTTTTTTTATGTTTTTGTTTTTGTTTTTTTTTCTGTGACATGTGGTTGGATTTGCTTGCACTTCCTTCCTTTCAGACCATAGGCATCCCTTGCTTTAAAAAATGCCCTTCAAATTCTCCATGACCCCTTAGATGCCTGGAGTGAAAGCTGCTGGGGACTCCTAGTCAGACCTATCCAACGTGAAGCATGCCTCTGCAAGTCAGATGTTGGCTCTTAGATGGTAATTAATGAGGAATTGTAAGTCAGACCCTCTAACCATGACTAGTCTTTAATATAACAAAACAAGAAAGAGCAGGGGAAGGAGAACAACCTGTGACTTTCAGGCAGACCAGCACCCGCTGACAGCAACGCCCGGCTTTGGCTGGGGTGCTGCTGCCTTTCTGCCCATTTCTCCCACATACCCAGTCGCCTTTACAACACCCATTTAAAAAAATAAAAAAGCCGTGTTTCAGAATGGGTAGTTTCATCTTCTCAGGTAGGAGCAAATGTTAGTCTGAGGATCTTTACCTGTTCCGCCCCCCCCACTGCACAGTATGCTCTCCTTGTTTGGCTGCTGGTCTTCTCCCTCAAATCCAAGGGAAGTGAGAAAACATGGAAAGTGCAGAGAAAAGCACTCAGACCTGTGACCTACAGGAGATCTAAGCCTCTCCTTTGTGGTCTGAGGACTTTAGCACGAAGAGGCAGGTCGAGGAGGACTCTGCCGTGCACATCACCAAGCCTGGGAGGCCATGGGCACTGTCTGTCCTTCCAGCTCTTACAGCCAGGCTTTGAAACCCCACCGGACTCACCAGGGTGGTTTCCATCCCTCTGGAATTAGCCATGCGTCAAAGACATCACCTATAAACATTTCAGTTTGATTTCTGCGTTCTTGGGCTTGAGCTGTGACCTAAGCAGAAACACTAAGGGGCCTTTACCACAATATGGTTTTGGTTTTTTAATTTTTGGTGTGTCTGTGGTGTGCGCTTTATCTCCCATTATTGCTGCTTTCATAAGCAATTCGGTGTAGCAAGCCACAGTGTGCCTTTGTAACCTAAACCAAATGCAAGTGCAGCCTTTACCTTACAGATGTCGTAGCTAATATTAGCAGCTGTTTGATGCTCACTCCTGGTAACACACGGACAACCCTCCCTGTATTTTCAAGGTCTGAAAGTTACAATCCAGCACATGGTTGCTTTACAAATCTTCTTTTATTGCACAACCCTATTGGCCACTACAGCCTGGATCAGCAGGTTACTTGGCTCGCCTACATTAAACTCTTGAGCCAGAACATTTTGTAATTATGCCCCTCAGCTACAACTCTCTGGCATTCCCAATCTGTGTTATTTAAAACAAAGCTGTTTCTTATGTTCTTTAATTTCCTGTACCAATGCCAGCTTGCAATAGTGATTACAGCCTGATGGATAGGTAGGTGGACTGATGCTTTTAACTTTTCTGAATCAATGACGCTAATTTTATTGTGATCAATTGAACAGCATCCTGTGAGGCTCCTCTGGAGGATGTTATATTTCTGTAGCTTGTTGTTGTTGCCCATCCCTGTGCATCAGAGGAGACTGTAATCCCATGAAATGCTTCCTCGAGGTAAAAGAAGCTAAAGAGTTTGCTAAAAAAATCCAAAGGTGAAGGCTTAATATTGTACATCGAAGAGGCTTCAGCAAAATCTTGAGACTCCTTAAAAAAATCCCCAGAGAAAATGGTGTCTGTTGCAGAATAATACTCTCATGTGAGAGTCTTACACCTAGATTTCTGTAGAGTGTTTTTCTGGAAAGCAGCATTTTGTTTTCCCCTCAGTGTTTTTAATGCTTTCCCATATCCCATGGGTTATTGCTTCTGTCGGCTACAAAAGAGGGTGAGCAAGAATAAGGAGCTGAAAAGTAGGATATTTTGTCTCAAGTGTCTAGTCTCCGTAAGGATATGAGCTAACATTAATAGCATTTTTGAGCTGGAGTTCATGCTTTTCGTGCTGAAAAAAACTTGTTTGAATGCTCTTACACTTGAACATAATATTAGAGAACCGTGTACACTCACTGCGGAGTCAGACAGATCTTTTCACACCAGCAATCTACTGCTGAGTGGAAAAGGTTTAAGAGACACATAAAGACAGGGTGAAGCATGAAAAAATAGTAACTGTATTATAAACAGAATATATTTGTCTGAGGTACCATTACTCACTATCACAGACAGAGGAGTTACATCTCCATGTCCTCGGGCTTTCCAAGCAGTTGTGATAAAGTGCTTTAAGCAGTTGCTCTAATGTTCTTCTGCATCAAAACAGAGTTTCCCCAGGAAGCAATACTGGCAGTGAACCTAAGAGTGACTTTGTAGTCTCTAATCTCGTGGTGCCAAGAGGTTCCTGTGAAAATAGAATCATAGAATCATAGAATGCTTTGGGTTGGAAGGGACCTTTAGAGGTCATCCAGTCCAACCCCCCTGCAGTGAGCAGGGACATCATCAACTAGATCAGGTTGCTCAGAGCCCCGTCCAACCTGACCTGGAATGTTTCCAGGGATGGGGCCTCCACCACCTCTCTGGGCAACCTGTGCCAGTGCTTCACCACCCTCATTGTAAAAAATTTCTTCCTTCTATCTAGCCTAAATCTCCCCTCCTTTAGTTTAAAACCATTACCCACTTTTCTGCCTCAGTCTTCACTGGCAACCTCTCTCCTCACCCCTCCCGAGTTGATGGACCACAAGATGGGGACCAGGCGGGTAAAGGAAGATCAGGTTCATGACCACCTGAGGAACCTGAATATACATAAGTCTATGGACCTGATGAGATGCATCCCAGAGTCCTGAGGGAGTTAGCTGATGTAGTTGCCAAGCCACTGTCCATAATATTTGAAAAGTCATGGCAGTCAGGTGAAGTCCCTGGTGACTGGAAGAAGGGAAAAATACATCGAAGAGCAATGCTCCTAATATCTCCTTTCTTTCAGACTCTCTTGTTCAAAATGGTGAAGAGATTAAGAGGAAAGTCTCTCTCTCTCATATTGAACTTAAAGGCAAAATTTTGATTTTGCCTAAGATTTTAGGCAACTTATTCTAGACGAAACCTAATTTCCAACTGACTGCCCTGCCTAGGCTTAATTCACCATTACAGTAATCAGCAAGTTTCTCACAGCTGTATTCAGATGTTTCAGCCATTAGTAATAACATTAAAATATTTGTGATGAGACCAACTCAATGGAGCCACTTGGGACCGGTCTTTTGTGGAAGACTAAGGAAAGTCTGTCCACCTCTGGATGTGATCACTCAGTTTCCAGCCAAGCACGGTGTGTGAGTGCAGTCATTTTGTCGTGGCAAAAGGAATGAGCCTTACAAAAATATGCAGTGTGCATCTGCACATTTTAGGGAAAAAAGGTGAGATTTCTGCATTTTATTCTCTTCTAACTCAGTAATGTTACTGTAATTTTTATTCAAATGTGGCTCTTACCAGGAAACAATAGGTAGTCAAAGTAGGAAAGATATAGAAGGAGGAGAGACATCTATTTCTAGGCTGGCAGGGAAAAGAATTACAAGTGTCTCTCTTTCTTTGTGAGATATAGTTACTATTATCTAAATTCTCAGCTGATATAAACGAACTTGGATCTACCTAAGGTGACAGAATCACCTACTATGTTCTCACTTGTGTATTACATTTAATTCATGAAACATCAACTGTTCTTTTAAATTTTTTATTGCTTTTTCTGAAGACTACGGCAAACAAAGATATGTACACATTTTGCAATGCTTCAGCACTCCTTTTTTCAGCATTCAAAGCAGACTTACTTAAAATTTTGCGCTTGACTAATGATATTAAATTAAGCTTCTTAAAGTGTTGTTGAATGTCTAATGTTGGTGGCTGACACTATAGATTTGTATAACTTCAAAACCTATAGCAATGTATTCTCTTCTCAACATGCAATACAGAGTTGCTATCCTGTGCCACAGAGATTTGATTTATATCAGTACAAAATTGATATTTAAAAAAAAAAAATCCTTGATTTTCATACTGAGACATACTCTGCTTTCTCAGGAGTCAATTTCTTTTTTGAGTGGGATTTTAAAAAATAGTTTTATTTCTATTACTGCTTTGCATTTCAATTTGTGGCAATATTCGGCTTTGGTAAAAAATGGCAGTGATTGAAACACTCTATGGGTTTTTGCTGGCAGAAAAAAAAGCTGTACACATTGGACACACTCTACATGACTGGTGACGTGTCTAAAATGGCTGGATATTACAATATTCATCCTATTCGAAGGCAGTTCAGAAAACCTTGATTCCTCCATCTGACAGGCAGAACACCAAGCTCACCATCTGCCGGGACAGAGGCATTGCTCTGTTATTAAAACACCGTCTGGAAGTTGGTCTCTCTCGATGTCTCTGATCTCTGACAAAGTGCTTTCACAACCCCTCTTGTTCCAACCATCCCTAGTTGTGTCACCTAGGATTAGCACTGAATTGTACCAGGTTCACCTCTATCTGAAGCACAAGGAGAACAGAGAGAGCTGGCATTACTGCAAGTTCTGCTGAGAGCTGCTTCTCCATAGTTAGATGGTTCCCACCTAACAGATTCCCAAATATTGTAGGGTTCCAGGACTCTGGCAACACCCTTGATCTCATATTCTCTTCCTATGATACACACAGCAGTAAGCCTTTGCATATTGCTCTATATCTTCAGTTTCTGATGGGGCATATATTATGTTTGGAAAGCGGCTTGTGATATGCAAGAAGTGTGGGGTCTTTTGGCTTAATCGTATTGCACCGTTCTGGGAGAGAGGGTGGCTCCTTGACCCGGGATCTCTTCTACCTTATGTTTCACTGGATGATGCAATTCAGTACTTACATAGTACCACTGAGAGGATTCTTTTTCTCTTCTGGCATGTGGGGCTAGAAAATGACTTGTAAAGAGTCTCAAAGTTTAATGAGAGCCGGTGAAATTAATGCTGTCTGCATGCCATTTAATATGTGAATCTGCAAGACACACAAGGAAAATATTTTCCTGGCAGAAACAGAAAAAATGTCATGACCACAGACTACAGCGGCACGTAGAACAAAGGGCTGGGTTTCTTAGATTAAAGATTCAGTCCTTGCAGGGGGTGAGTGCAAGGTCAGGCATAGCAAGCAATGGGGAATGTGCTCAGATGGCACATGCTGGTGTCATCCTGCCAGTGTCAGACTATGTAAATGGAAAAGCAGGTTCACCATCACAGTGTTACCCACAACTGTAGCAGGAAACACCAAGTTTATGATTCTTATTTAGGAATAAGTGCCAAGAGAAATCATATTTAAGCACGAAAGTCCTGTTTAGGCACCTAACTCCTGTCTGTTCCAAACATCTGAAACGGTAGGCGCTCATTTGCCATTGCAGCTCAAGTTATGGTTGCATTTTCCAGCTGATCCTTTCAAAGGAAAAATAAGATTGAAAAGATCTTTGGTGTTGTGAAGTTAGCATCCACCTGTTTCCTGTGTTTTCACCCAGTGAAGGATTTTACCATTGAGGATCTGTGCCCTTAACCAAGAGCATTCAATATGTTCCCCTGGAAATCAGTTTCTCCATGCTGAGGCCATCTATGATGCGTTTCATGTATTGTCTGTCATGTTTTGCAGCACGTGCCCTGAGGGATATATATGTCTGAAGGCTGGCGAAAATCCTGACCACGGTTACACAAGCTTTGATACTTTTGGCTGGGCCTTTCTCTCTTTGTTCCGTCTTATGACTCAAGATTATTGGGAACGTCTTTATCAACAGGTATGAGACTGTTTTATTACTGTTAAAAAATATAAAATAAATACATCATCTTGTTACAGTTATGTATCCAATAGTTAAAGACAAGAAAAAATTGCTGGTTATTAGGTAAACTGTCCTCTGTGTGTTGTGGACAAGGACCATCAGTTGTTACAATTGATTTTGTTTCTTAGGAGTGATGATACCAGAAGATATTAGGCTGGGTGTTTGGGGAAATGGAGGAAAATTGGTACTGAGTAAAAGACACTTTGAACGGGTCATTCACCGGAATCTAAATGAAGTTCACCGCTTAAGAAAGATCAGCATATCCCCACTTAATTATTTTTTTGGTGGCTGGTGTAACATGAAGTAATTTTTTGAGGCCAGCTCAAAAAAGAAATAGAGAAGCACATGCGTACTTGGCATATCTGGTCTTGCAAGGCGTGACGATGAACACAAATTCACCGGATGGCAAGGCTACCTGGTACCTTTTGGTTCTCCCTGCTGCAAACTTTTCATCATGGACAACTTACAGTCAACTTATAGTCATGTGTGCAAGGTGGTCTGCTGACATGTCCTGAAACGTATGCGAACTCTGAAGAACTGCATGTGGTAGTTTGGTACTGAATTACATACTCTGTCCATGAAGCCACTGAAGATTTACTTCTGGATCTCAAAATTACCCAAACCGAAGCATACTTGAAAGGAAATCAAGGGAGTTAGTGCTGACAGATACTACTCTGAAGATACTGAGGTAGACGTCTTTAAAGGTACTGAGGATTTCAGCTTCGCATTGAAATCCTCTCACATGCAGCCAGTTATACAATTTCATTTCAGGAAAATGTAAAACAGTTAAATTGAAGATTCTTTAAACAACCGTATTCGCTTACTTGGCACAGAGCTGCATGTACAATTCTGGAAGGCTGAAACTGTCATGGCAAATAAGGGTGAACATCACTCCCTTTTATTATTTGACCTTATAATATCACACAGGGGTTTCTATCACTAGCAGCAAGTCATTGACCACGGGACATATCTGTAATATCAGCTCAGCCTGTTACCCTAAACTCCAGTTACGCCTATAAATCTGGTGGAGAACCAGGCAATACAATCAACGGTACCCAAGGTTTGGTGGTTCTTATCCTGAGGCAGATGCCTGAATAATATACGATGAGTTGCACCCTAGAAGTGTCTTTTTCTCCCCACTGACTGTAAAGGACCTAGACTGTAGACATCTGAAGGGATACAACACGAATCCCACTTGGAAAGTTTCTACGCACTAGACAAAAATAGAGCTATTGAGCTATGTGGGGGAAGCTTTCACTGCAGCTGATTATAAGATTATCTATTCTCAAAGAAAACCAGCAGAGATATTTGGTAAAGGAGGAAAGCATTCTTCTTTTAAAAATGAATTCTACTGCAAGGCACGTAATTTTTGAATAAGGTATAAAAATTTATTGGTGAGAAGGTTATTTCCTTGCACGTGGCTTTCGTTTGTCATCAGAAGGATTCTGTTTGGGCTAGTAACAAAGGGTGAATTCGATTATATTGTAAATCTAAGTTTTCAAAAAAATTATTACTTTTTTTTTTTATCTTTTAAAAAAACATTGTAAACAAGTGTTAGTGATTTTGCTTTCATGCTTACAGACTCTCAGATCTGCTGGGAAGATCTACATGCTTTTTTTTATGCTGGTCATCTTTCTGGGCTCATTTTATCTGGTCAACCTGATTCTGGCTGTTGTGGCCATGGCGTATGAAGAGCAGAACCAAGCCACCATTGCTGAAACAGAGGAGAAGGAAAGAAAGTTTCGCGAAGCCATGGAGATGTTAAAGAAAGAGCAGGAGGTCAGTAAACTATGTGAAATGATTAGCCATGGGTAACTTGAACAGATGGTACCTTGAGATTCACATTCTCTTTATTTTACATTTATGTGATAACCGAAGTAAGAGTTTGCTTGAAAGCAGCTTAATGTTTATTGTCCTGGACAGACTCATTACAGTTCTTTCTAAAAGAAAAAGGATGGCTCTTCCTGCTAGGATTGGGCCATTTAGGGTTTACATAGCCAGGGTTGTATTGGTTTAACTGTACCACTTATGCCAGCAGAGGAATTTATATTGGCTGGCATAGAAGACATTTTAATGGTGGTATAACTACGTCTGCATCTGAGCACAGAACAGCTATTTTGACAGCTCAGCCGTAGCCCCAGCTGAACCTTCTTCCACCATCACTTTGGCTCATGTTCATTTCCTCACTGTCTCATTCAAACTGCCATGAATATCCAACTGCCCGATAATGAAGATAAAGATGTAGGATAACCTGTTTGAAGCACATACGACTTCATTCCTGAAAAAGTAAACCGGCAGGTCTTGAGGTTAAGCTTTTCAAATTATGCAAAGGATATGGATTTAATGTTATGTCATAAGCTTAAACAAAACAGGGAGGCCAAATGGTGGATGTAGCCATATAGCCTTAATAGCACTAGTTAATTTGCCTGTGGTTTGTGTGGGGTAGAAAGCCTTTATTAAACAGCTGAAGAGAACAATTTAGGTGCTGTGAACAAGAAGACAATAAGAAAATTAGTCTGAAATAACACGTAGCACTGTAGTTCAGAGAAATAAATCCTTGATACACAATATAAACTAATATACATAATTTTCTTTTGGGTACATATGGCTTCAGGGCCTAATCCAAAACCCATTTAAATCCTTGGAAAGAAAATAGAAAATGCAATTCACCCTTGACAAAGTGCTAGTAGAGGCTTATACATCGTTTAAGTCCTTCTAAAGATCCTTTTTGATGGTTTAAGTAATAGGTAAATGCAATTTAGTCCATATACGGGCACTTTGAACAGAGTAACTTCCTGTCATAACCTAAGGGAGCAAACTGAGCTCCAGCTCGTACCTATTTTATACAAATTTTCATGTGTTTTGACTCCAGCTGAGCTCTTCCCAATAACAGTCAACTTTGGTAGCCCCAGCTATAATTAAAGATAGTTAAGAATTTCTTTTTGAAGGCTTTGATTTCAGTTAAGCCCATATGTACACAAAAAAGGAACGTTAAGTCGTGAAAGTCAGAATGTGTCAAAATGAAGGTTGCTCGTGAAAACCTACATTGTTCCCATTTATCTATATGCTTTATAACATAGCCTTTTCTTCAGCCGACCACGTCTCATTTTTCCTGTGCCCTGCTCAGTACAAAGGGTGGTCAGTGCATGACTCAAGAGCAGCTCTTCGCTTTCTCATCATTTGTTCTGTAGCCTTAGGCCAGCTCAAGCAGACTTCCTGACTCAGGCATTCAAAGCCTGCTTCAGAGACAAAATGACTAACATCCTCAGAGGTTTTTCAGTGCCTCTTGTCACTGCTCAGATTCTGTGTGTTTCAAAAATACTCATTTGTATTTGCAGTACTCCTGGAGAATTATCCCAGTTTTATGGAAAGGAAACTTAGGAGTAGAGCAATTGGGGTCCATTGCGTCCATTAATGAAGCTCAGTAATTCTGCAAATCAGCCCCCAACGTCTCAAACTAGACATCTGGAAGAAGAGGCTCAGAAAAGTGAATTGAGTGGTCTGCTACACCATGCAGCTTTCAGATGTCCTTCTCAGGTGTCTCACCCCAATCAGAGCTACTCAGTTTTAATCTTGCTCTCCAAGCCTTTATCGAGTTCTTGGTTTTGACTTTCTCACCATACCACTAAGTTCTTGCCTGAGGCAAGAGTCCTAGAGATAGGACTTGAGGTAGGATAGTCTAGAGATAGGACAGCGTAATCCCCATGTCAGGGCTTGTGTGAGCTAAGCTTTTGTCCCATCCTTCAACCATCACCCGTCCTTGACAGACTTGCCTGGTCCCAAACTCCTTCCCTGCCCTGGGATTTATCACAGTGGGTTGTGGCTTGCAATGCCTGAGGGGCAGGGCATGGTGCAGCCATGGGAAGCCAACCAGAAAGGGTAGATAGACAGGACATGGGGACATCATCCATGCTCTCAGAAACAATTTGGTCCGAATCCTTTTTCAACCCAAGCCATAGGTAAGAAAATGCTAAAAACACTGAAAAACAGCTTATTTTGCAGCAAGAGTACAGCATGTTTATTAGCACAACCTACAATATTTTCTAGATCAATAAAATATGATGGCAATCAGAAAGGAAAACTGAAAGTCTTTAGACCAGCTTTTACACTGTGCAGTATGAAAAGAGCACAAATATAATTGAGAGGCCTGCTTGGGGACTATCAGTCAATTTACACAATTGGTCTAACACATTCCTAAACCTGAACTTAACACCAAAAGACTTGCTGAATCTTTATGAAGAGAAAGTACTTCAGCATAGCAATTAAATCAATTGACTCGGGGGAAAAAAAAAGAAAGAACAGCCTAGACCAGTGTCTGAGCCCTCCTCCTCTCTGCTCTAAGCAGCTTGCTCATGAAAGATATTTCCCACAGGAATTAAGTTTTGTTGTGCTCTCAGCTTGATAGAGCTACCGCTGGTCCTTGAAATACATGATTGATTCTTTACACGACTGTTAAGTGCCTTCACTTTCCTTGGACTGATGCCTGTGGGAGGAAGGGAGTATTTTGCTGCGGAGAGCTGATTGCCTGTTTGATTCTAGTGGCTTACAGACAATAGCACTGAGGATTCATCCATTCCTCCTGTTCTTGGGAACCTGGAGAGGCTTTTTTTTTTTTTTTTTTGGTAATTCACTCACTTTATGTATTTCGGCTGGGGGGCTCTGCAAACGGGCTCGTCTCCAGGCCACTGATGTGGCTGCCGCTGAGACGCCGGCACCTCCAAACCTGACCTCACGCTTTGTGCTCAGAACCCCCTCGCTCCTCCCACCCGCACCAGGCATGGGGACCCAGTGTGCTGGCGTGGGCTGCGGCTTCCTCCCTGCACCTATCGATCCTTCCTCCGGGCTGCTCATTTGCTTCCAAGGCTGTGGCTTTGTGTGCTCAGGCTTTCGCTTTCGGCTTCTGCTGGGTTCCTAGCAGTCGGTCTGTTATCAGTCAGCTCCGGCAGCGATCCCACCAGATAGCCCGCACAGCACTGAAGCACACGGCAAAGCAGAAGTCCACCTTATCTCCAGTTAAGCTCATGGTTTTCTCTTTGCATCTCTCATCGTAGCTGCCTGCGCTGCTGCTTGGGATAAGTGTTTACAAAAATGTGCCAGCTGAATCGCTTGCTGTTCCTAGCATCCTTCTGTGATAGGGGAGGAAAAACCCAGCAGCCAGCTTGGCTGCCCTCCTGTCCACCCCTCCCGGTTCAAGGGGCTGAAGTCCAGGGTGGGGGCTTAATCTGAGGTTCCCCAGACATTTTTTTTCACCCGCACCAGAATTGTTACTCCAGAGATGTGTGCACGGTGTGTGTACACTTGCAGGTGTGTGCACGCAGGCTGTTCCTCTCATAAAACGTTGAAGGATCTTGTGTGTGAGATCTACATAAATCACATTATTTTATGCAGCCATTCCTAATGCTCCACCATAGGATCTGGGTGGCAGACCTGCATGTGCACATTTGTACTAGCAACCTGTCTCACTTCTTGTTTATTTTCCTATAGCTAAATGTAGAGGTTAGAAAAAGGTTAAGACTGGTTCCAGCCGTGTGAGACAGTTTTATGATTAACGACCACCTGAAACTTTTAATTTATCTCCTATACAACCTTAAAACTTAAAATGAAAAATAATTGCTGGGCAGAGTAATTATTAGTTCTCACTGAGATCCTTAACTCAATAAATTTCACACCTACCATCTTCTGTTTTAGGCGCTAGCTGCTAAAGGACTTGATTCAATGTCACTTAGTTCATTGGAAATGTCACCTTTAGCATCCAAAAATGCCAAGGAAAGAAGAAATAGGCGAAAGAAAAAGAAAACTTTGGGGGGAGAAGAGTATGGGGAAGACCAAAGGAATCCCAAGTGTGACTACGACGATGGTCAGAGGAGAATGGTAAGCCATGGTCTGAAACGTCACTTATTTCACACTGCACTTTGCTGGATGGGCCAGGCTCTGAATAGGCAATTAAAGCTGAAACTTTCAGCTGTAAAAAAGAATCATATATTTAATAACTAACCTGCATATAGTCTGTGTTAGAACAGTGGAAGGAAACATATTACCACTTTATTTTCAAAATGAGTTAAAAATGCCCATTAAACATTCTTAGGAATCTATTTTGGTTTTTCTTTTTTTTTTTTTTTTACTTTTTTTTGCTTCAAGATTACCCACAGCCTGGTTTGTTTTCTTACTTTAATTTCATTCATCTGATTATATCTATCCTATCCCTACTAGAGATAAAAAATTCTTAGAAGAAACCTGCAAAGCTTAAAAAGAAAAGGGAGGAGGAGAAAAGGAGGAAACTTGTCTCTGAGGGCTTTTTAAATGCTATACAAAGACGTTATTAACATTTTTATATTCCTTTGCTAGTTGCCTTCAAGTCAAAACTTTGTGGCACTTGTTTCTACTTTCTATTGCAGGGAAAAAAACAGAGTGAGGCTGTTGTTAAATAGGGGTTTATATAAATGTTACTGACATGCATGAGCATGAATTTGCACATGCTGTTTTAATCAAATGATCATAAACAGCTTCAGATAATTTGTCTTTGCTTAACTGAGGGCAAAGTTTAAATCAGTTTATTTTGGTTTTTTGAATAGCCATGTAATGGGCTAAGTCTTTTTATATTTTGTTGTCAGTGAATTTAGGGAGATTTGGCAGCCATAAAAAGCTCATAGAAAACATGTAAGTGATGTAAGTAAATGTGACCAATTAATGACTCCCCAGCTCATAAAATTTACACAGAGCTGGATTTCTGTAAATGACATGCATTTTTTTAATCTAATAGGTTTTGTTGTTGTCTCACTGGTTGAGTGGGTCGCGTTACAAATTACACCTTTGTTAAAGCTAGAATTGCTCTTTAGCTTCATTCTGGATGGGTTTCAAGACACCACGTACCAGAATGACCATGGACTGGAGCTGTGCATTGCCAGTTTGTTTCTTAGATTAATATTTCTTGTTTTCACTTTTTGCCCCTGGATGTCATATGCATGTGAAACATGGGAGACACATTCCAAGATGTAAATCTTCTCTGCAAGGCACATCTGGCATGGTTGGAGGGAGTAAGGCTGAGTCATCATTCAGATGCAATCTGAGCAGCTGGAAGTGTGTTGCCATCAGAAATCAGTCTCAATGACTGTGCCGTGGAAACCCAGGCATGGATTTTTGTCCAGTTAAAATTTGGTAGCGGTACACATGGGTTGGTTTTAGATAGAAAAGGCCTGGGTTTTGTACTCTTCCTTGTACCAGTGTCACAAAATAGCATCATTACGTAACTCAGTGGTGTGAGCTACAGTGCGAAATGAAATCAGGCTTCATTTGGTTTGTCTGGTTTGTGGATGCTGTGGAGATCTGACCTCTCTTCATATACACTTGGCTCATGAGAAAGTTCTGAAGAAGCTGAAAATTCTGTACAGGCCACAAAATCAAAAGTATGTTCTGCCTAAATGCTCTTATTCCAATAATTTCCTCTTCAGATACGAGGGAAGGGGATAGACTTCAATTCCTTATGCATTTTCTGAACATCCTTTTTACTCTGCCAGGGTTTAGATGTGTTTAGTGCTTGGCTACATCTTGCTGATGCTCTGTCAGAGTTGCACTCTCACTAGCTGATGTCAGAGTGGATCGTCAAGGCTGGTGTTTGGGTGTGAGGGAGACTGCTGTGTACTGAGGTCACCTACCCATTGAAGTAGCCACGTGCATTTGGATAATCATTCTACAAACTAATAAACCATATCCCTCTTCTTGCTCTTGGTTTTTTTTTTTCCTTTATCACCTTCTTCCGTCGTATTCTGCTTCTTCTTCTTCCCTCTTCTCATTTTCCCTGCAGTTCATTTCCTGCCCTGTTTCTTTATCTCTTCTTCTCCCACTGCAACGTTCCTTCCCTAGCTGTTACGAAGATGCGTGATAATGTGGTAAACTGCAGCTGGATCCCCTTCCCTGCTCCTGTCTTCCACTCCTTGAGCTGCCTTCCCAGGTCCTTTGGCACTTATCAGATGGGGGGGAGTAGAAGCAAAGGAAGTATCATGCTACCAGGCGAATGCCACCTTGACCCTTCCTATTTCAGTACGTCTTTAACTGTCAAGTATTAGACAAATACCTAATGGCTAGGAATGACTATTCAACCTCTTACCTTTGCAAAGGTTGAATACGTGTAATTAAGGCTTTCTCTGAAGCACGTGATTTAAAATGGAACTTACTGCTCTCCCTAGACCTTCCTCGCTCCTGAAAACATGTTGCAAAATGTTGTTTCTCTTTCCCCTTTTTCCTTTCTGGGGGTTTCTAGACTCTCCTTGGCATTAGTTATGGTCCCAGTGCAAACTTGGTGAAGCGCAGAACCAGCCACGGAAGCATATTCAGTTTCCGACTCCGTGGCAGAGACACTGGCTCCGAAACAGATTTTGCCGATGATGAGATCAGCACTGCTGGGGAAAATGAAAGCCACCGGGGCTCTCTCTTAATTCCAAGATCTGGGAGGCGTCCGAGCGTGCAAAGTCAAGTGAGCCATAGTTCTCACCCTACTACTCCCAACTACACCCAGACGGGCAAAAGGAACAGCTCAGTGGATTGCAATGGTGTGGTTTCCCTGATAGGAGGAGGCACCGGGGCACTCAACCCAGACCCTACTTCTCCTGCAGGGTTACTGCTCCCCCCAGTTATTATGGAAAAACCTGGGACAGGCGACCTGGTGAGTACTTTATAACTTTTGTATGTGATTCACGCTCTTGTTTCCTTCTAAATGTTGTTGGAGTTTGCTGTGATTGATTTACGCGATATGCAGCCTGCAGTGAGAAGCCCAGACCCAGCATCCGAGGCAGGGTGGGAAGACAACGGGCTAACGCCCACAGCAACGTGTGTCTAGTGCTGCGTAAGAGAGGTTCATGACTTCTGGTGAGACTTGCTCTTCATTGCTGGCTGGAAGCAAATACCTAAATCTTGGGTTTGATGCGAATTTTTTCTTGTAGGGACATTTTTAAAGTTGGTTTCTTTTGACATTTGAATATCTGACATTGTCCGGTGGCTAGAAAATGATGTTTTTAAAATGATTCGGTGTGAGTCTTACCATCTTGAGACTGCGTTTTGTCCCACTGTTTGCTATCTGTTTGCATCTAACCTCTGGTCTTCTGTATAGTTACTTGTGGAAGGCTGTTCTTACAGTCCAAAGGTGGTTCCCAGAAGGGTTTAGCATCCGGTTCCAATAACACCCAGGAAAGATGAGCAGATGATCAACAGACTTCAAGCTTTTTACAGGATCTTTGTTGCAAAGCACCACTGCTGCAAAATATTTAATAAGGCTGTAAATAAAACTGTTAAGACTGATACCTTTAGGACCCAAGCACGAATTCACTTGGAAAACCATGAGATGGTGTTTTGGAAATAGCTGCTACACAGGCAGGACAATTTGGACAGGTTACCAGTCTGATGTGGCAGGAATTTATCTCTTTTGATGTAGATAATGTACATTGGAGCTCGTTACTCTCAACAGTCTTTAAAGCAACGGAGGTCTAGTCACTACGGTCAGTGTGGGCAGGATTTTTTTCATCTTGGAGGTCTGAAATGGGTCAGAATAATCTCTCTCCCTAAAAGTGCCTCTTTCTGTTCACTTTAACTACAAGGGGAGCCCAAGGTGAATAACTCTGTATTGCGCATGTCTTAAGTCAGGTGAGATGAAACCCACTCAGAGTAACAAGGTGCCAAAAACGGGTTACATTGGTGGGGAAATAAGCAAATGTGATTCTAACATGTATTAGGCAAGGTATTTCCTGAAGAGAAAGGTGAGTGAGATGGATCCCAGCCGTGGTGTCAGATTATCAGTAAATTGAGAAGTAGCTTTTTTTTTTTTCTCTAGAGCCAGGCAGCTTCTTCCCTTTCAAGCTTTGGATTTAATTTTTTTCCTCACCTATCCGGGCATTCCCTGTAGTCCTGCAAATAGTCTCTCACACTGTACGCGAGAGGAGGGGCCGTGCTGTGCGTGGGAAGCTGGGTGGTGTGAGAATTATCTGTTTTGTTGACAGTTTTGAGTCTGTTGCTGTTTTTTCAGATGTTCACACCTTCGTTCATTTAGGACTTTGGTATACTCCCATTTTTAATCTCTGCAGACAAGGAAGACCAGTCCTGAGAGCAGCCTCTAGATAGCTGAGCAACAGAAACACTATTTGTAGATAGTGGAGTTTTGTTGGACTTAGCTTGATGCAAAAAAAAAAGCTGTGCATTAAAGGAACTGTGGAAGAAAGAGTTTGTGCATCTGTTTTTAAAAAAAAAAAAAATCTGAACCAATGTAGAAAGGCTTTAGTAGATGAGCAGTGGATGTCCCCCTTCTCTCTGTAAGGGAAAGCAGATCTGCGGGCTGCTGAGGCTCTCCCAGCTGTCAGAAAAAGCTTGACAAAGCATGAGAGCACTCAAGCTTTCACAGGAAATATTGGTATTTTACAGGATTGGGCCCTGAGGTGACAGGGAGGCTTTGAGCTCTGCTGGCATTTCTTTTCATTTGCCAGCTTCCTGCCTTTTAAAAAAAAAAAAAAGGACATTGAAAATGAAATGGCCTGGGTGGGTGAGCTCACTTGGCAGTTCCCCGGTCATCTAGGAAACAGCACCCAGGCACTGTAGTAACAGATGCTCATTCAGTGATGCAATGGGAAGGATGTTGTGTCTTCTGCGAAACAGGTTTGGTATCTAATCTATCCAGAAAATGTGAGCTGGAGTTTAAAAGCTAATTGGCAAGAAGCCCATTGCTGTACAGATGTATTCACTACAGGAACCGTGAGCACTGGGCACAAACGTGTAGCCTCAGCTACGGAGCGCAGGCGAAAGGGAATAGCAAATCCAACACCTCAGCGTGCTCAGAGATAAATCAACACGCTTCTGGGATTCGTGTTTGATTATTTTCACCTTTTTGTTGTTAAAATTTGAAGTTGAGTTTGTTCTTTCTTAGCAGCTCTGGCTTCTTTTTATAGTCTTTTGATATGTCTGGGGAGGCAAAAGAAAGGTGTTGCAGGGTGAAGTTGAAGTTACTTCATTAACCCCATTGACCCTGCTCTTGTTATTTATTTTGTATGAGTGTAAGCCCGTGGTGAAAAAGGACCCGCTTGTGTTTTATCTTCCCTGAACAAGAAACAAAGGACCAGTCCACGAAAAGGCATCACTCAAATATGCGTTAAGCCCCAACTTGCAGCTTCCTGAGGTGTAAGTGTGGCTTCACTGATGTAAATGGAACATCTGAGGTGATGGAGCTGGCAAAACATGTTTTACAGCATTAGGTTTTGAAGACGCATTGGTTTAGGTCCCTCTGTGGTGCTCAGCAGTATCAGATGAGCATAACACGGACCTGTCTGATTGCTACTGAGACCACCAAATTCTGGTTTGGGGAAAGCTTGGAAAAGTCCTTCTGATTTAAAAGACAGGGTAAACATCAAAAAAGATCTGACCGTCTCTGGTTTTGAGTTTCCAAACTGCAGCCCTTAAGCAGACTGTGGTTTCAGCAGATGATTTCAAACTGGGCCCTCCTAAGGTTTCTCAGGAAAAGCACAAAAAGTCACTAGTCGCTTTTGAGAATTTTAGCCTGATCAATTTTAACAACATTCAGCCTGAAGTTTTTACCCCAAGCAAAGTAGTTGGGACCACAATGAAAAACTTTCATGCCTTTGTGTCATTGCAACTGCTACCCCCAGTCCCAGCCAAGGGCTGTTTGCCCATGAGAATGGCTGCGGGTGGCAGCTGAGCTGACACGAAGGTATCAATGATGCTTGTTCCCTTTCCCATGAGAGAGGCGGCTGCAGCAGATTATCCGGCTGCAGGCCAGTGACTCAGAATAGCAGTCTCTTGGCACTTGGCTGAAGAAGAGCATATAAGCCAAAAAAGCCAGTTTCAAATGCTCTTCAGATGGCTCTGGCTGCTTGGCGTGGACAGTTGAGAGTGTGCTTCTGTGAGAAACCAAGTGTGCTTCCACTTTCCATCTCCTCCCCCTAATCCCTACATACAGTAGTGAAACAGGAGAGGTTTCAAATAATCTCAGTGGATGGTGCTTAGGCACATCAGTCTTGTCATCTGGGGTAGCCTGACTGGTCAGCAGGCTTGCTGGCCATGGACGGCATGGTCCATGCAGAATGGCATCCGTCCGTGCAGTCACCAGGGGCTTCAGTGCACAGCCTGAGCAAGAGGAATCCCATCTGTCTCTGCACACTTTGCTACACCCGTTGATGTTCCCATTCCGCATAAGAGCACTCATGAGTGGTGGCAGCATTGTTGGGGAGCTGCCCTTGGCAGCACAGAGGGTTACGCTACAGTGTTCAAGCTAGGAAGCCCACTGAGGTCGTACGAAGAGCAAAGTAGTGCAATATGAAAGTATGATCTGCAACCACCCTCCGTGAAGGTGGCTCTGGGTCAGGCAGACGTGCCTGGACGTGAAGAGCAACAGGCGTTCAAGTCTGAGGGGTGCAGGGAGCTTGTCCCAGGAAACCCGTAGTAAGTCCTAGTCACTATCCTGGAAATCTCCGGTGTATCCTGCAGAGGACTGAATCAGGGCTGGTCCGGTTCTCCTACTAGCTTTCTTCAAGTAGTTTTTTCTTCAAGCAGCTGCTGATTTCATCAAACTTACCCCAGTGTAAACAAGACACAAGCAGGACCTGGTGACTATGCTTAAAGTCCTAACTTTTTTTGGCTTGTCCTGAGACTGAAAGGTTTGAAAAATGATACATTTTTATGCTGATGATGATTGCTGGGCTGGGAGATTTGGCTTTCGCCTTTTTTAGGGAAAGTCTATACATCATGTAAGTAACTTCAGGGCACACTACAAACTGAAGTTTCTGCACATTCTTGTAGTATTTATTTGTAGCTATGTATCGCTCAACAAGGTATTGATCTGTTTGAACAGAATCGGATTAAGTTAATGAACTGTTATCTGGAGATCAGTTTATCCATGGGATGTGATGAGGATGAGTAAGATGTTCCCTGTGGTTTTCAAGAATTTCTTGAGGGTTAAAAAAACCCACATAGCAGCATCCCCTCTTGCCTCCTAAAGCCACCTGGAGCCTTTTCTGTAGCTCTGCAGGGAAATAACAGGGGTTTTTTGGTTTAGCCTGACATTCCAATTGTCTTGGAGATTAGCAGTGGCAGAAAAACGGACAAGGGACCGAGGAGGTGGTTGTTCGCAAGTGGGCAGCTGGCTGTTAGCTGGTGGTCTCCATTGCTTTGTTCTCACTTGCTCACCAGAGCTTCCTATCAGCCCAGCAACAGAGCCGAGCCACCCATGACATGGCTTTGGCATGAGCAGCGAGGTGGAGGTTGGAACTACCTGGGGTCTCCCTGTTGGACATACAACCTTTCCTGAATTTCCTCTTGGTTGCACATATTTTTTTTTCTTTTAGGAAACCAGAAATGCCGAGTATTACTAGCTTGACAAGAGTGAAAACTACTGGGGAATGAGCCTGTAAGAAAGGCCAGGCTGCTTACTGAGGTGCCAAACTAAGGATTTAGAAGCTTATCCTTAGATAAACTTTTTTGTCTTTTTTATACCAAAAAAAAAATAACCACCCCAAAACTTGGCTTTTGTTCTCACTAGACATAAAACTGTTTTTCTGACCACATTGATTTGAGGTTTTCTTGTTGACCCTAAAACCACCTTGAGGTAAAATTTCTTTTTTCCCTTTCTTGCTTTGCCATGGGACTGGTGAAAAGGCAAGGTGTCAGCCGTTCCCATGTTCAGAAAAAGGTCAACAAAATAAGTCATCAAAAAATCACCGCCAATATGTCATTTGGACGAAAGCTAGCTAGCGCTCTGCCGCTGTTGCACAGAGAGTTGTCACCGTGGGCTCTAGTTTCTGCTATTTTCAAACTTTGCTTTAGCACATCCTAAGCATAAATCCTTCAGATTTCACACAAATATTGCAAGCTGTTTCAGTTTACAGTGTATCTCTTTAAATAATCAAGTATCCACAAAATTAAATGTCTTCTTTTTAATTCTGTACGCTATTATGGTCACCTTCAATCTCATTAAAAATTTGTGCTAGTGCCTTACTGGGTCCATTGTTCATGGTGTGGCCTGTCCACCTCTTTTTACGCTTGAAAAGATTTTTACTGTACAAGGAAAATTAAACCTGTCCCAGTTCCCAAATGTGGTCTTTAAAACGCTGCCGTGTGTAAGCCTATCTTCACCTAACAGTTTTGACATAACTCCGAACTGTAGGCACTCAGAAGAAAAGAATTCTCCAGTGTTATGCATCCTCATTTACATGTAAATTACTGAATAGTATATTTGTCCCTATAGAATTTAGCTAATCCAAAGGAGAAACATTTCCAGTCAATCAGGGAGCAGCACAAATAATCTTGTCCTGCTGGAGGTGCCTGTGTTTAACTCCATTGTGCTTTCTCATCTGGATCCTGAGGAGACTCCCTGCATAACTGTAGGGACTGTTGTTATTTTTGCTTAATTTCTATAGAAATGTAAGTACGATGAACAACTGTGCCTGTGTATATTCTCTCTCTAGTGATGATAGCCTTTATGCTGCCTCGCTTGTCCAGTTCCTGGAACTGCTCTCTATCTCAGAGTGCAAAACCTGCCAGTTCCTTGCGTGACTATTAGCTAACTCTGTTCTAAAATAAATAATAAAAAAACCCCTCACGTATCTATTCTTTACAAAGAACAAAAGCTCATAAACTTCCCTAAGTAACTTCAACAATTTTAAGCAATTCACCTGGCTGGAAACTTTCTTTCCTGGAAAAACACTTTATAGTAAATTGCAAGCTGTCTATGGGATAGATTTACTGCTCTGTTGGTAAAGAGCCCACGTCCTTGTGCAAGAGCACAGGAGTATTCCTTACACCCCGACGTTGCCTGCCAGACGCTGTGTCCTGGCTCTGGGGATGAATCTCCGCTGTGTGCCCGCTGCCGTGCGGCTGGCAGGGAGCAGCAGGCTGCGGGCTCTGCCCTCCGGCGGGGGCACAAGCAGTTGGGCAGCCATCACGCGTGGCAGCGTTTGCTCTGAACGCAGGCCAGCAGCAAATTGCACCACCTCGCCCCTCCAGAGGTGAGGGAAAGAAGGAGCCACGCACGTGTATCCTTCAGAAATACCCCTTTGCACGCGGAGGACGGCATGCTGCAAACAGTCCCCTTGACTCCAGCAGGACTCCTGAAGTCTTGGGGACCGCTTCTCGTGACACAGGTGGCAGGATTGAGGATGCTGGGCTGCGAAGAAAAATAGAGTGACTTAAAAAAACTTTTTGGGTTGGGAATATCACATCAAACCTAGGGAAAAAGTCAGTTCCCTGCTATTTTTTTTTTGTGAAGGATATGTCAAACCTGTTTAACTTGGACTTTTCATTTACCCTGGTTTAGCTGAATCAAAAAATAGGAAGAACGAATCTCTGAATGTTTTTCCTTTGACTTTTTACCTCTGCAGTGAATTGTCTTTGCACCTGTGCATAAAGGTGGCATTCAGATGAAGGCCACCAACCCGTAACTTCTGCAAGCACGTCTGCATGCGTGAATAGGAATATAGTCTATTTCTTGACAGTCAGAAAACTGGTACTTCTGGGGATGAGGTTGTCTAAAGACGTGCTACTGGTATGTCCTAGGCTTTGGGTCGGATGGGATGGGAAGATGGTACAGTTTAAAAAGAGTTAAATGATCCAGAGGAATTTGAAATTTGATGTTTTCTTATGGTTCATTCTACAGACAGAAGGAATGGGAAGAGCTGGGGTGTTATTTGGCTTCTTTTTCCTTTTTTTTTTTCTTTTACTTTTTTAGTTTATTCTACTTAGAAAATTGTCTCCCTCATGTTTTTTATCTCCTTGTCTAGTTATTTCTTTTCAGTCCCATGTATTTGTTATGTACTCCAAACTGGTGCAAATTGATTATGCAACTTTGTAGATGCTTTCTTCATTAATAAAACATTTGTTGTTTGCTTTTTATTGGATGTTTTTGAGGTGAAGGGAATCAAGCGAAATAATGCATCTGCAATACCGTTCCTGGTTTCCCCAGCTCCGAAGCCAAGGATAGAGTGTTTTCTTGTTATATTGTGCACAAGCAGGAGTCTCTTTGAATAGGTTCTGATTACCCCTCTCCTTTTGAGATGACTGCGTCAGTAACTCAATGGACAATGAGCCAATTGTTTTAACAAAAGAGAACATTTTATTTAAAAAAAAAAAAAAAAAAGCCATTTTGAGGCATTACTTCTTTCCTGGCTTAGCTAATGTTTTAAGTGCTTGGTTCAGAAGTCCTTACTCTTCTCCGGTCTTGCGGTGGTTGGTATTTTTAACTGCAGTACTTTGAAGTGACCTGGGACCAGCAGTGTCAATCAGTGGCCAAGTGGCTTTGTCCTTTGCCACCACCTGACAAGGGGATGTCCCCTGCCCTGGAGAGCTCACACTCCAGAAAGACAGCTCGTAGAGCTTCAGTGCTTTTCTCCTGCCGTTCTCATGGAATTGCCTTTCTTGAAGAGCAGTTTTGATAGAGAAATGGCCAAGAGGAGGGATCCTGAGTCCCTCTGGGTGCATGTCGCAGCCACAGACAGCAGAGCTGTGAAGTTGTTGCCCATGGCAGGTCTCGGTTGGCATCCTGGGTGCTGCTTGGGGTGGTTAGGGCCATTTCAGACCCAAGTGATGAGAGAAGATCCAGAAGACTGAATCCAATTCCTGTAGCTCATTTGACTATGAGAAGCAAAAGCAGCTACTCTGACATCTGTATAAACCAGAGGTTTCCATCTTCATAGGAATCTCTTCTCCTTTCACGTTTCCTTGAGCTGTATTGCGAGAGCCATCAGGACCCATCTCTCTGCAGTGCATCTCTCTTGCTTATGTAGCGTCTCGGAGCTCACAGTCTGTATGCTTGGAGAAGCAGGATGGGGGCTGTTAAAACATTTATTTGGGGAGACTGAGTGTCTTGACCAGGAGGTCTGAGACACAGAACGGTGTTGAACTTGGCTTTCCCAGATTCTTACACCTTAACCACCACGTTTCCTTCTACCTGTGGGAGAGCTGGAGGAGTAAAGCAAGCAGGATTTGTCTCCGTATGAAGTGGGAGCTTGTAATAATAAAAGTCTTAACATTCTGCTCCTGTGAGCTGACAATATAAAGTATTTAATACAGTGTTTGTCTGCAGCTATACTGTGTTTCTGGCTGACTTCAGAAACCCAAGCCTTCAAAAAGCATAAAATTAATTTAAATTGAAACATTAAATAAAGACAGTTTGGGAGTTCTGTTTTTCTGGTATTTTATTTCTTTGGGGTTTTTTTTAAGCTTTTACTTGAGAAACGTGAGAACTAGATAGTTTGGGTTATTTTTTATTTTTCCTGAGAAAAAAGAAGCTGAGATTCTCCCCTAATTATGGAGCTTCAGAATCTGTGACACCAAAGATCACCAGAATGACAATATGTTCCCGAGATTGGCAGCGTTTCAGAGCAAGAAAAAAACATGTGTTGAGGAGTCAGTTTGCTTGGTATGATATCAGAGGCCTGTAATGGAGCTGTTACCCACGCCCCTTTTCCTCTTCTAGCCGTATAATTAAGCAGTTAACACATTTCAGAAATAATAGAATAATTAATGTAATTAAGCAGGGCTTCTTTCACAAGCAAAGAGCATGGTAAAGCACCATTGCTGTTTCTCCGGCATCAGAAGTGTCCCTTTATTTCCACCTGCATCTTTCACCTATTTACATGAACGCAAAGGGCAGGGCAAAGTTTCCAAAATTGGTCAAAGTACCATTTTCAAAAGCAGTACCCCGTCAGCATGTGTCTAACTGGGAAATCAGTGAGCTTTGGACTTCTCGAATGGGAAAACCAGCGCTTAGGCAATTTTGAAAATGCTACCCCATATCTGCCTTGGTTTTATTCTGCTGATCCAATGTGTTCATTTAAGCAGACCTCTCCCTCGGACGAGGCAAGCAAGAAGCAGCTTTTAATGCCCCACCGCCCATCAGTGGACCACTCGGACGAACCCTTTCAGAGGCAGAGGGCAGTGAGCGCTGTCAGCATCATCACCAGTGCCCTGGAAGGTAAGACACGTCTTTAGTTCCCCAACTCAAAGCCATATGCATGTTGACTGGCAGGAACCAAGTGACACAAAAGACCTTAATATTAAACTCTCATTGTTTTGCAAGAAGGCGTTATAGATAGTTATTGAAGCCCCTACAATGTAGGTGAAGCTGTAACAGAAGGCAATATAATCACTACCTTGCCCATGGACTTGTAAAAATCCTGGCAAAATGCTGGCCATCAAAGTCAGATCTGGTAACATTTTGTGCCCCCATGGCATTTGATTTACACAGGGCTAACCAAGATGCAGAGTAGTGTAGCACCAGACTGTTTGGGTGACTGTACATACATTTCTATCTCATCTCTCTGGAGCTGATAGGAAGCCTGGCATGTGCAGTCACCAGCTATGTGCAGAACTTCCTAGTGGAGGAGGAAAGTCTCCTCCTTGCAGAGCAGCTAGGGGGACACAACAGTTTGGTGGGTGTTTGAATTCCACCGTGAAATTTAAGAATGCTCAAAGGACCCATTCATCCATGCAAATATTTCTCAGCAAATTTTTCCATTGCTCATTAGGCTTCTCATTAGGTGAATTAGGAGGATTTCCCTTCCCTGTCTTTCCATACACAGGAACTTTGCATTTCCCTTTCACGAATTTCTTGATAGCAAGACAACTCATAGCAAGACATCACATTTCTGGGCTCTTTACATGCAGCATGAAAGGGCTTCTTCCAGTTGCTTGTGTCTCCTACATTGTAATTTGAGACAAGATAGGAGGTAGCAACTAAGACTAATACAAAAAGGTCTGTCAAGAACGCAGTGTGGAGGAAGGGAAATTTTGGATTCTTCACCAGCCTTATTCTCCATGTTACTGATGAATAGGAAGGCAAGGCAAGACGGAGGGACTTATCTATATTCAGCCTGGAGAAGAGAAGGCTGCGGGGAGACCTTATTGCGGCCTTTCAGTACTTAAAGGGGGCCTATAGGAAAGATGGTGACAGGCTTTTTATCAAGGCCTGTGGTGACAGGACAAGGGGTGATGGTTTTAAACTAAAGGAAGGGAGATTTAGGCTGGATAGAAGGAAGAAATTTTTTACAGTGAGGGTGGTGAAGCACTGGAACAGGTTGCCCAGAGAGGTGGTGGAGACCCCATCCCTGGAAACATTCCAGGTCAGGTTGGACGGGGCTCTGAGCAACCTGATCTGGTTAAAGATGTCCCTGCTCACTGCAGGGGGGTTGGACTGGATGACCTCTAAAGGTCCCTTCCAACCCAAAGCATTCTATGATTCTGTGATCTGGGAGATGCCTTACAGAAAGGGACTGGACCTAGCTCTTTGGAGACAGCCCAGCATGAAACCACAAAGCCCTTCTTCTTCCTCAGCTTTTTGCCATCCCCTGTGGTTATATTCAGCAGCATTGTGGCCAAAACAGATATATATATATGTTTAAATAAATAGAGTTGTACTCTTAATAGGTAAATAATCACTTCAGTATATTCCAGTGTTTACTGAAGTCTTCAGAGGTTTTATTTCTTTTCTGTGGGGTTTTTAGCAATGAGCTTTGTGATTGGTTTGCTTCTTTGTAATATGTTAAGAATGCCTAAAAGGCCTGAGCTGGACTTCTGCTTATTTATTTAATGGTACTTTCTATTACTTTTTACCACAGAAATAGAGACCATCAAGCCTAGGGTAACTCAGAGGATGTACATTTTTAGCCTCATACAGAAGCAAGCTGTTTCAATCCTTATCAAAGGCTTTCTAACTCCTAGACATTGATTATTCATTGAAATTCAATACTTGTTAACAACAAGAGGAATATCAAATCAGAATAAAATGCATCACAGGCTTTAGCTATAATAATAGCTGTATGATTTGTGCCAAACTGTGTGAAACAGCCAGACCTGAAATCCCTTCCCGTTCAGTTACCTGGTTTCTGCTCTCGGCTCTTGGGTAGTCATCATCTGCCTGTTTTTCCCAGACTGGCAGACAAGGAAGAACCCAGGGTTTTTCCATTTAAAGATAAGAGGAAAAATACCTCCAACACAAACTTTGACTGTGTTTTTCTGACCATTTTTTTTAAACAATAAAAAGTAGCAAAAAAAAAAAGCAGTTGAGTCTAATTTTACTTTTCCTTTTGCAGAAGTCTTTAAAAAACTATTAAATCTGTTGTGATTTCTAAAGGTCACCCGCTGTGGGGAAAGGATGTGGGTTCTTGATTGATTTAAGCCATTTTAATGCCACATCACTGCCAAAAGAGGACAGTCACACCTTTCTCCTCCCCTTGCTGTGTTCCTGCAGTTTGATTTGAGTGTACAAGCAATTGGTTTTCAGCTGGATCAGCGAGCAGAACCAGCTCACCCAGAAGGTCCAGGAGCACAAAAGCTGGCAAAAGGACAGAGAAATAACACGTGGCTGAGGGGGATGAAACTACCCCTTTCAGCAGCAACCTGGACTTAAAGGGGCTTGTGTCGCGTGCGGAGCCTCAGAGAAAAGGGTCACACATCTGATGTGTGTCCATCACGAAGGTCCCAAAATTAATAACAGTGGAATAAGCAGGGTTGGTTAGAAGTGATTATGAGGAGTATGGATATAGACAGATGTGTTCTTCTGGATTTACCTGAAAAATCAGGTCCTTTAGGAAGTGACTGCCCCAAAGTCTTTATTACTTTGAGGTGGGTTTCAAAAAAATGCAAAATTAGGATTTTGAATTGAAATTGTTTGGGGTATGGATGGTTCTCACATCATTTTAGGTTTACCTGTAAACCCTCTGTTTGGAGGCTGGAAAGACATAGTTATTTTTTGGGAGCAATTTGGTTTCCCAGAGATCTCAGAGCAGTGTAGATGTTTGTGCAAAGCCTGTGCATGGAGGACATCATCCGATATTTTGAAAGCTTGCCAGAAGACACCTAATACCGCAGTTCTGTTGTCCAATGAAGGAAAATGCACAGAGAATGCATCCTGGCTTGAGAGAGGAGGCTGTTTATAAACTGATTGAAATAACAGCCTTGGCTGAAGTTTTCCTGTTATCAGTGCAGGTTCTAATTATATAGACTAAAACCGTTATGCAGCATTCCATGCCCATAAAGGAATCAGAAAAGGAAAGCATTAAGCAATTCCGCTAATCATTATCATTCAGCCATTAACTGTCTTTTTTGGCTTTTCTTTTTCACTGTTTAACAGAAATTATACTTATGAAGCTATTTCACTTCTTTTGTGCTCAAATAAAGCGAACATATAAAAGTTGTATTTTAGGTAATATTTTAAAAGCATCTTTAACAAGCACACTGGGGCTTTAGCAGCATTTTCAAACTGACTTATGCACTCCCCTGATTTTGTACGTGGGCCTTTCAGAAGAAAACAGATGCTTTCTGGATCCCACATTAAGAACAGAAACCCTATTGATAACCAGTGATACTCTGGCTCTCCAGCGCTTAAAATCAGCTCTAAATATTGGATTTAAGCTCTTTCATCTCTTAACTGCTTTAAAAGGTATTACTTAAGATACTTCTAAAATGGGACCTGGGAATGAAAAAAATTTATTCCAATCTAAATTAAATGAAGATAGTGTATTCTTATCCATTCGAACTTGCCAAAATGGAAAACAGAGTAAAAATCCGAGCCTATATATAATACTAGACTTTACATATTTAGTGTGATTCTCCATTTTTGCTTGTGACACTTTTAAAAGGTTATTACTTTCAGAATAGGGCACTGTCTGCTAAGTGCAGGTCAACTGGCAAAAAACCCAAAGTGCATAATTTGCCAGCCTGTCAGGACAGTAATATTTTTATCCTAAAAAAAAAGTTTGGGGTAATTCAGGGGCCTTCCTCTACGTTATGAGTCATTTTAAGTGCTCTCTTGTCATATAACTCAGTGAGAATTGACTGTTACTTTACTGCTTGTGACTTAGAGCTTGAGGAATCGCACCAGAAATGTCCTCCCTGCTGGAACCACTTTGCTGTTAAATTTCTCATTTGGGATTGCTGCCCGCTTTGGCTTTTAATCAAGAAATTTGTCAAGTTTGTGGTAATGGACCCATTTACCGACCTCACCATCACCCTTTGCATTGTGCTGAACACGCTCTTCATGGCCTTGGAGCATTATAAGATGACGAAGGAGTTTGACCACATGCTTTACATAGGCAATTTGGTAAGTGAACGTGAACTTGAAGTGCTACCTGAGGAGTCCATTTCCTGCTTTTTAAAGTTTTGGCCGTGGCTTGGGAAGACCCCATTTTGATACGCTGTCAGCATCACTTTGCCTGTGACGTGTCAAGAGAGTCCACAGTCACCTCTTTCTGGGGGTGAAGAGAAATGAATGAGGGGCAAGGGTCTATTTTTATTAAACTAACATATTCGAAGGTTATTAGTAACCATTAAAGCCATGATTCTGGGCTGTTCCCTGTAGGTTTCGAGTTTGTATCAGTTTAAGAAAATGAGATAAGAGAAAGGTTAATGAGGTTTATTTGGGATTTCTTTTAAAGCAATGATAAGGCATCAGTTCTTGGTGACTAATAGTGACTTTTTAGTTAAAAAAAAAACCTACAGAAAAAAAAAAGGTAAGGTCTTGGAGGGAAATAGACTGGTGTTTGAGCGTATCTAGATATGTATGTGGGTAGGTGCCTATGGTACATTTGCCATATGTCCCTCTGTGTCCTGCTGTGCCTCCCTGCCTTGTCCAGCTGTGCGTGCGGGGTCCCACGCAAACCCCAGGGCAGAGGGGACATGGAGCAAAGCGTGGCTGATGCTTCGAAGGGAAACTCTTAATGTGCAAGCTGAAGCAGCCAGAGAGTTGCAAAGTAAGCAGAGACCGCACTTTTCTGAGGAAAAGCAGAGTGACAGATCTACCGCCAAGCTGCAGGGACAGCAGAAAAGCCTTTCCAGCGGCGATACGGTACAATTTGTTAACCCAGGGGGCCACTAAAATTCTGCAGTTACTACAAAACGGAAGCTTTTCCTTTAATCGTCTTTCTCTGTGTTTATGTTTAAAGGTTACTGTGTTTTACTGCTTTAAAACTTAATGTTTAAAACACTTTTAATTTTAGAATAGTCTGTACTGGAAAAGGCACATGCCATCTAGCTATGGCGTGATAGAATTGTCCCTGAAATCTAGCGGTAGAAGCAGAGATATCCTATGGGATACCATAAGTAAGTCTGGAGCACCCTGGAACGTGGATGCTGCTAAGTTTGAATTTGAGAAGCTCATAGCAGAGATGAGAAAAGCCCTTTTTTTCTATACACCGAAGGCTGCAGTATCTCAAAGTGGGATTCACGTTTGCTAACTTTAGGTATTTACAGCGTAGGAGCTTCTGTCGGAGCTGGTTGCCTTTGTCTCCCTTTAAAGTCAATGGAGAGTAACGGATAATTTTAAGGCACAATTAATGTAATGTTTTAAAGACATTTACTTTTGGATAAGATGAATTATGTCCTGGAGACCAGTGACTGTAGTGACCACTGACCACAGAGGGAGCATGCAGAGACACTGCAGATGTGATGTCTGCCTTTAGTGAGAAGCATCCTGTGCTGGCAGGTTTAGGTGGGTAGTAGCAATAATCACACTTTTTGCATCACTCCAAGAATATGTGGTACATCACGTATGGATTTTTTTCTTTGCCCTGGTCGTTGTTGTTCTTAGCTCTGGACCTCCTGGACAACCTGGGCAGGTTGAGGTTCTTCTCTTAGGCTGTGGGACCAGTCTCCAGTTTTTCAGCTGCTGGGTTTTTTTCTCTCTCTGTTGTTGTGCTAAGCAAAAATCTGTTTGGGTCTCTCTTGCTTCAAACCCACGATCCTGCCCTCTGTGGAAAGCAGTAGGTAAGAGTAGCTCAGAAAGTCATCTCACAGGACTGTGTTCAGCTCCACTTTGCAGCCAGCCTTCCTCGTTGTTGCTCAACAATTTGTGGCCTTCTGAGATGACTTAAAAAACCTCCTTCAGACCCAGTATCCATCAGAGTCGGTGGCAATGCTGCTGTTTCCCCCTCTGGCACTCCAGATAGTAAATGTGTCTGCTCCTTGCTCTGCTTTTGGCAGATCAGCTTCTCCCTTTGCAGACCACAGGCAGTGAAACTTTAGCCCCTGGCATCCCTCCTGCCAACGCGGCTCCTGCAGACCTGCGGGGCGTGAGCGGGGCTGTGCCGGGTGCCATCAAGGAAATAGAGACAACGAGCAGGGGGAGGAATTGCAAAGCAAATTCTGCAAAATTTTGCAAAAAATAATGTAATTACCTCACTGTGAGTTTCTCAGCACCGCCTACAGTGATTTCTTCTCTTTGTGCTAAAGTGTAAAATAAGCAAAACAGCCCGCTAATATTTTTGTAGCAGGCTGATGGCACGGGGCTCCCCTTCCCCTGAGATCCCAGGATGGGTCTGTGCGAGGCCAGACCGTCCCCCTCACCGGCTTTACTAAATCCCTGCATAACTGGATTGATTGCGAGTAGAGCAGGTCAGAGGAAGGTAATTCCATTTTGTGGAGGATTTTGCAAAGTCATTTGTAATGAGAATTGACATTTTTTGCAATCCCCCGTGAAAGGGAAGGGAGTCCCAGCTCCAGGGCAGGCTGCCAGGTGACTGCATCCCCGAAGCCGCAGACTGCCAGACCCCTCCTCTGCCCCCACGCTGGCTGGCGGTCGTCTTCCCATGGCATCTAACCCTCTTTGAGTGATTATGCTAGCATTAAATGAGGGGAAATATTAAAAAGGGCAGATCTTTGGCATTTTTTCCTCAGAACAACTGTTTCTGAGAGAAATGAAAGAATGAAAGTAGAATATGGATTCACTTTCTCTGAAAGCAATTCTTCGTCTGCTGCCCGTCATTGGAGATCTCCTGCTCTGATTGTCCACCTACTTCATGCAGCACCTGCTACCTTCAGACTCCTTTAGTTCATCAGCATTTTCAAATGTGATCAGAAGGCCAGCCAAGCACATGTACATCTTTACATGGTTCATCTGCCTATGCACCTCTTAAAAAACAGGTAGATAGAGCAAGAGTCTCCCAATTTTTCTTTTCCTTTAGAGACTGAGATACCATTACGCAATATTAGAGCTTTAATAGCTGAAATGATAGAGAAAAGATTTTTTTTTTTAAGACAAAGTCCTCCAAATCAGCAGTGGCATATTTAGCTCCAGTGGGATGTTACGTTACTTGTTTTCTTTCCATCCTTTATCATATCGAGTATCCAGCCTCTTGTACAAGTGCAGTCGCCATGTACCAGGTGCCGGCGACTTGACAACTGCCGTTTGAAATTTGTAGCTGGTACACGTACACAATTCCTGATGCCTTTAGGAAGGCTCAGACATTTTGCTATCTTACTGTGACATTTCCTTCTCAGAAGGCTATTGATTAAAATGATTCAGGCTAAGAAAGTGATCCTCCTGAGTCATTTCTCAGCAAGATGGTTGCATAATGTACGCAGCGTGGTATCATGGTTTTTAAGGTAGTCCCCTGGATACAATTTCACAGACATCCAGTTTTGTCTTGTTCTCAGTCCTAAGGGAAATAGGAGCATTCTGGTGGAATCTTTGGTATCTCTGACCACCGTGACTCAGAAATTGTTGGTTAGTTAGAAATATGAGACAGGTTGTTTTGCTGGGTTCTTGGTATGTGACGGCGATGGGATGACAGTCCAAATTGTTGCAGCCCACGGTTTTATTTTCCTGGTGAGAAAGAGAAGGTATTTTACATAAGGAATTGTGTAAAATGGCCACTTGGAAGAATTCATTCCTGAAGCATTACAAAGTAAAGACGAGCCTTCTTCAAATGCAGGCTATGATCATTTATTTTTATTCCTTAATATCTTAATTACATAATCTTAACTTTTTCCCTTCCACATCTTAATGGGTTTCTTATCTGTGTTGATCAGAGTTGATCAGTATTGCTGGGATACCGCCATGAATATTCAGCTTATTGGGAGGAAAACATTTCTCCTTGACTGTATGTCACTGATACGTGAGCTCTGGATTCCCCCCACTATTTTGACCTACACAGAGCATTGATATTGGCTGTTTTGTGGAAAACCATGTGCTTTGATGTATAAGTGCAATAGAGAATTTTTCAGAAATGCAAAGCTCTGTGCACCTTGTACTGGGCCTTGGAATGAAAAAACAGTATATGAAGAACTTGATGCCCAAATTTTGTCATTTTAAGTTGACTGTAGCCTTGCGTTGTGCATTGAAACTGGTACTTAAGGAGGGCATACGAAAGGACAAGATCTGATTCTCTGAGATACTTTGCAGGAATATGTTAAAACTGAATTCGTTGTCAGCGGCCGTCCCTTTCCCTCTCCCTCTGCCTCATAGGTAATATTTATATGTTGTTTTAAAGAAAAATGTTCCAATTAGAACTTCCACCATATGACATTTGAACTGGGTCATAAATAAGCAATGTGTTCCCAAGATGCTGTGAAAAGAAAATTGCCGTGACTATTTGTAAAAAAAGACTTGGTCTCAAATTAGAGTTTCTAATCGCCTTTGCTGCCAGCCATAACCTCAGAACGACTGGAGCCTCGCGTTGCCCTGGTATTGATAATAATAACAAAATAAAAAGGGATAATACAGCAGGTACACTACAACCCAAATACCCCTTTAAAACTCCCACTCCATTCATTAGGGTTTCTCTGCTGAAATTAGTACATTTAACCTTTAAAGGTACCTTTACACTTTCTTTTTTACAACTGGGATTATTCAGGTGACGGAAGGAGATGGAAATGTGTGTTCCAATCCAGAGTTTGAATTCAGAAGACATTGTAAGTTTACAGCAGTATCAAATATTATTGTGAAAAAACTGGACAAAGTTGTAATAGTGATAAAGAATCAGCCACGAGAAATAAAGTATTTGCTTGTAAAATGCTTGTGGCTTTCCGCTGTGTTCACCTGTGTCAGTGGAAAGTTTGCAAGCAAGGAGATGCGCTTAAAAGGTTACTTTGACTTCGTCTTTTCTTTCTGCAGGTCTTCACTGGGATTTTTACAGCAGAAATGATCTTCAAAATAATTGCCCTTGACCCCTACTACTATTTTCAGCAGGGCTGGAATATTTTTGACAGCATAATTGTCATACTCAGCCTGATGGAACTGGGTTTGTCCAGCATGGGAAACCTGTCTGTTTTACGCTCCTTTCGACTGGTAACGGTCTTATTCTGTTCTTACCCCTCTTCTTTTATTACATATAAACTCTGACATGAATGCAACATATTTTCTTAAAAACACATCTACTGATAAAGACTTTAATTGCTGCACACTCCTGAACAGTACGTGACACTAATTACAGGCTGCGGGATAAATGGAATTGTTCCAGATTTACATCAGGGTAAATGAGAACATAATTTGATTCCTTCTAGCTGTGCCAGGTACTTGTAGCACACTTAAAATGTTTGAGTTCCAATTTGTAATAAAAATCTGCCATTTTATACCTGTACAACTGTTAGCATAGTCAGCAGATAATTGATAGCCCAAGAAATGCCAGAGCCAGTAACTTGTCGTTTTAGAAGTTGTTATTCCTAAATGATGTTATAAACATGCCACCATTCTTTTAAATGTTGTCAAAAGAAAATGTCTTTGAATTATTCACAGAGTGGGTTTTTTTGCTAGAACTGATCAGCATAACACAGCATCTGTCTTTCACGGGAACTCCTTAGCTGTCAGCTCCTTTGTTATGCACGGGATAGTGGTATCCTATTAATGAGAGACTGTCGACATATTGGAACAGAAAAGTAGTTTCCTTGCCAGCCTGACATTTGTGTTGCACTTCATGTACCAGGATGTCCATGCTAATCATTCTGGCCATGTTATGGCTTCACAACTTGGAAAGACCAGAAAAATAAGCCCTTATGGTTACATTTAGCGGAAGACTTTTTTTTTTTTTCCAAAATTCTCTGCGCTGCTCAAAAATGCAAATTTTTCACTGCTGCTGCTAGGTCCTGAGAGTCTCCTGTCAGTTTTTGAGCAATCCCTCTTCAATAGTGCTGAAATTAAACCTTCAGTTGAAAACACAGCACAAGGGCTAGGAACCATTTACATCCTTAAAATAGGTCTTAAGTGGGATGTGGGTTGTGCACAGACTGCGTGATCCTCAGCACAGAGGTGATTTTCACCCTGGGAGCTAACAGCTAATAACATCTGGCTGAGGGTTGCTCTGAATCACAGAGGAATTGCTTCTCTCTTTGTGGGATCGAATCCTAAATCCCTTACCCCAGATGCCTGCCAGGCTGTTTAATTGGAGGAGAAAAAGCCACGTAAAAGAAAATATTAAGACCTGAGATTTCCTCCTTCCATCCTCTCCCCACCATGGTATTGGGGGAACGAGCCTCTAAAAGCACGTCTATCTAACAAGACAGAGCATAGCTCTGGAAAGGTTAATTCTCATCCAAGAAGCCCAACTGATATTTTATTAATAGATGAAGTGAGGTTAACAGGAACTATAGCTAAAATCACCTTGTACCACACACACTGTGGCATTTAATGTCTTTCACGTGTTACCCACTTTAATAATTCATTGGCTGAAATGGCTGGTGCTTCTGTGAACTGACGCTGTTGTTTATGTTTTGTTCACAGCTGCGAGTCTTCAAATTGGCAAAGTCCTGGCCGACCTTAAATACGCTCATTAAAATCATTGGTAATTCAGTGGGTGCCCTCGGTAACCTCACTCTTGTGCTGGCAATCATCGTCTTTATTTTTGCCGTGGTAGGAATGCAGCTTTTCGGGAAAAGCTACATGGACAATGTGAAGAAGATAAGCACGACCGGCAATTTGCCACGCTGGCACATGAACGATTTTTTCCACTCATTCCTCATCATCTTCCGAATTTTGTGTGGGGAGTGGATCGAGACCATGTGGGACTGCATGGAAGTAGCTGGGCAGCCGCTGTGCCTTCTCGTCTTCTTGTTGGTCATGGTGATAGGAAACCTGGTGGTGAGTTCTTGAGATGTTTTTTTCTCCCTTTCCTGGTGGATGTGTGCAAATGTACCATTTTTTTATCCAGAAATGGCAAATCTCACATTTCTCCAAGGTTTTAACTCAAAGAACCAAGTTGTCACCCAGAGAAACTTGTTCATATCCCAAGTACAAAATTGATAGCATTGCATTATTAATTAGGAATGAAGGCTTACTGGTTTTTGCAGAAGAACAGATAATGTTTTACCAGAAGAAAGGCACATGGGCTGGTTATAATGCTTTTATTTCTTAAGCCATTCATCGGGCTGAAGGGGATTCCGGATCTCTTTTCTATACAGAAGTGAATATCACCTCAATGGTCACAGTACCAGGATATATTTTTATTTCCCTTCATTTTTAGTCCAGAACACTTGAACCTTACAGCTAGCACAGTGCCTTTGAGTGGAATTTTGAATGTCTTTAGCCTGCATGTTCTAGGAAGCTGCAGGTTGTGTTTACAGTAATGTCACTTGCTCGCTTGCTTTTTTAATAGACTATCCCATAAGCGTGGCTTACATAAGCTCTGAACCTATTAAGACTGAATTGTATTTCCCTGTTGACATCTTATGGAGCGCTTTGCTGGCTTGCAGTCATTGTGGAAACGTTTCGCCTGTTCAGCTTACAGAGCATCTTTCACATTGTGGCTCTAATGGGCTTACTGTTTATGTAGTGAGTTGTTTAATAGTAGATGCTGCTATAAAATATGTTGGGGTTTGCTACCAATTGCTTTTAGTGGTTGTTTTGCTTTTAAGTACCCGATGTTTTGGTTCTCGGCTGCTGGGATAGAAAAGTTCTTGAAAGAGCTTGTAGAAAAACAGCACATTGTTTTGTTTGTATTAATTTATATTTTAACAGTTATTTTTGCACTGAAAATGTTGATTGCAAGAGCAAATTACATTTTATAGGTGTTTTTATAAAAGTCAAAAGATTAAACTATGATTACTCAGAAAGTGGCAGATTACTTATGTGTTTTTCCCTAACTTACCGTTTCTATAGATTTTTTTCTTGGAACTAAATGTGATTAGAGGATTTGGGGCAAATTATTACTTTCTGCATATCTTTTTGGGGAATTTAGCCTGAGATCCAGAAAGTTAATCTCCCCCTGCCATTAAGCAATGGATTCTGTGTATGGTAATGAATCCTGAAAATAATATATGGTAAATTCTGGGGAAAATGTTAACATTTGAAATATTCATGGATTATTGAAAGATGTGAATTTGCAACATCTGATACCCTTAGATATTAACACTCATCAGTGTGCATAAGTTCTGTTAAATATAAAATCTGATTCAGCAGAGATTGCGCCAACATTATCTACATGTATTTACCCTTCAGTGCTCAAAAAACTGTCCCAGATATAAAATCAGATATTGAAAACCTCTGCCAGCCTGGATAAGCTGAAGTTACTGGTCATCTGAAAGCAAAAATGCTAGCTTTATCCTTTTCAGCCAACAATTCTGTAAGCATGCAGCAATGACTGGTAAATAGGAATGATTACTCTCTGTAGACCACTCAAAAAAAAAAAGAGGAAATGATCCATAGGTGTGAAAAGAACAACAGATTCTTAATCATGACAGTCCTCCAGTGTCAACGGTGTTACGCAGAGATTTCATGATGTTGATTAGCAGGTAGAGAGAAGGTCATCTTATTCCTCTGGCATCAGTAAAATTCTTGTGCTCTTTAGTGAGAGTGGATTGAATTCACAGACTCACTTATTTGCTGAACATCATCAGACCCAAAAATTCTGGTAGCCGAAAAGCACCACAAACCCTTTAAAATAAGAAGACTTGAGCGCTAAATCTTTTACCTGTAACTGCGTTGCAGTCTGCGCCAGCAGAGTTTCCCTTTTAATTTGCCGAGATCCTTGTTCCTCCTCTGCATTTCAAGAGTCAGTTCTGATAAGAAAAATATTATCCTGAGGTTGTATCTCATTTGGGCACCGAATGCTTTCTCAGTCTCTGAAGGCATGGAGGAAATCCTGTCTCGTTTTTCCCTATGTAGCAGATCTGCACACTCATCTAGGTTAAATGCTTTTATCTGTCACATAAGCCAGTACTTATGGTAGTGTCTGTGATCACTTTCCCAACTGCAAGGCTAAGCATTACAGAGCAAACCTGCTCTTTAACTACTGTGAAGTAATGGCTGCAGGCTCGTGTCGGAAGAGTTACAACCACTGCGATCCTGTGGTGTGTTCGGTGATTTGGTTTGCAGGTCTTACTGAGCCTCACTAACATAAATTCAGAGGAATGGTGGGCGAAAAGCAAGGAAAGTTAGTAAGTGCCCTGGGGAACTTCATGTTATAGAGCAGACCAGCTGTTGAAAGGAATTCTAGTAAATCTTAAATCTTTGGTTTGTGTTCATATATCCTGAAAATGTCTTGGACCGGTGCAGTGCCACATGAAACTATGTTTACTGCTGGTCAGCTGATATTTGAGTCATCTTCAAAGAACTAAACTTTACAGCATGGTTGGAAAATTAAGTGCTGCGTAACTGCCTTTTGCACAATAATATGGCGCTACTATTGTCAGAAAGCATTTTTAGAGTCATTGAAGCCACTTTGGAAGGTAAAGCCATACCAGACAGATAATAAAATAGTTTCTCCCTCATTTGTAAGAAAGAGCTGCTGAAATTGCTAACTAATTACGCTTACTGTTAAGTTTTATGAAGGGCTTAACGTATTTCCTACGTACGTTTATGTTACTGAGGTTAATAACGAAAATCACCAAGACAGGAATTATTAAGAAGATGTAGCGGAATTCGGGTAGCGAGGCAGTCCCCGGTGCCCCTTACTCTGGTGGGTCAGCCAAAGCGAGAGTCAAGCGTGACACCAGCCACTTCTCAGGGGACAGTTGCATGTAATGGGCACTAACAATGTGCATGAATAAAACTGACACTTCAATCACAGAAGGAACAACCTTCCAACCTCTTTGTGCGTGCATGACGTACACTGGCCAAGCCACCCTTTTATTCTTCTCCCAGCCACCTGGATGAAGCCTGTTTTCTACCAGCTTCTCCTGAAATGCCACCAAGTGAAGCGCAACTCAACGCAGGGCAGAAATGCACTCTCTGTCTTCGCTCATGCTCCGATTTGGCTGTGCACGACATAGTCAGCACCCAAAAAGCACCAGTTAGTGTTAACCCAACCCAACAGCTGCAGTGCATTAACTCACCCTCAGGGCTGAGTTTCTGGACTGTCGTTGTCTCACCTCTACATACATCCCCTAGTACTTCCACCGCACATACACCACCGTTCCCCAACCCACCACAAGCTGGTAATTCACTGCTGCATTTCCATGGTGGATTTTGTCTTCCTCGAGTCACAAGCATGCTGTCGTGGTTTAAGCCCAGTTGGCAACTAAGCACCACACAGCCGCTCGCTCACCCTCCCCGCCCCAGTGGGATGGGGGAGAGAATCAGGGAAAAAAAAGTAAAACCCATGGGTTGAGATAAAAGCAGTTTAATAGGACAGCAGAGGAAGAGGAAAAAAAATAGTGCTAAAAGAATATACAAAGCAAGTGATGCACGATGCAATGTCTCGCCACCCGCTGACCGATGCCCAGCCAGTCCCCCAGCAGCGATGGCTGCCCCCCGGTCAACTCCCCCCAGTTTATATACTGAGCATGACGCCATATGGTATGGAATAGCCCTTGGGGCAGTTTGGGTCAGCTGTCCTGGCTGTGCCCCCTCCCAGCTTCTTGTGCACCTGGCAGAGCATGGGAAGCTGAAAAGTCCTTGACCAGTGTCAGCACTGCTCAGCAACAACTAAACCATCAGTGTGTTATCAGCGTTATTCTCATCCTAAATCCAAAACACAGCACTATGGCAGCTCCTAGGAAGAAAATCAACTCTATCCCAGCTGAAACCAGGACACATGCCAAGATGTAGAGTCTGTAACCAGGGAAGTGACATCTTCAGAATTTTCCTGAAAGGTGAAATATAAGGCTGGAAGTGCTCTTTTAGGATCAGTCCTATGGTTCTTTTTTTTCCTACCATCCATGGAAATGATATTTACTCAGAAAAATATTAATGACATTTTCTGAGAACACAAAGGTAGAAGGCAACACCAATTTCTAGGGTATCAGGCTATCCTGTAGGAAGAATTGTATAACCATTATCATTGCGTTAATGCGTGATGCATGGAATTATGCAATACAAAGTGTAAAGTCATGCACTCAGCCCTGTTTAAGAATTTATGTTATGATGAAGTAGCTTACCAACAGAAAAAGTTTGAGAGGATAATAAAAGAATACATATCAGTTGCTGTGGACATCTATGTCTGAGATAATTGTTGAGGGGAATGCAGAGCTAGGCATGGGAGGAGAACAGTTTAAGTGACAGGATACTGCTCATCCCAAAACAAAGGAGTATAAATCACTGCAGGTACCTTTAGGCTGGGATTGGAAAGGAGGTTTCTGACTGTCAGCACAGTGAGGTTCTTTAGGAGGACTTTCCAGCAAGACTGACTAGCCCCAAACCAGCAGCGTGTGAGATGGAGCTTGATTAGTTTGTGAAGGAAACAACCCATGTTAAGCAGGGGGCTTGACTTGGTGACCCAAGAGGACCTTCCAGTCCTGTCTTCCTATGGTAATTTGGGTGCCTGAAAGCAGAGCTGCTCAGCATGGTTTGGATGAGATTTGAAGTGGCCTGCTTTGGTTAAACCCAATGGAAACTTTTCTCTGAGAAAGTCAGATACGCCTGGAGCCCATCCTTTTATTCTGCTTCTACATCTCGGAAAACCTTAACGGGTATTTCTTCTGTTTTAACACGGCCCATGACTGTGACACACAGAAGTCTGGAAATGTCACATTCTTGGAAAAAAGAGGTTTGTCCTTCCCTACAAGTCAGTGTAGGACAGTTCCTTGAAGAGGTGTTCTGGGAAAGTGCTGCTAATCCACTATCAGGTTAAAATCTGTGGATTCTCAAGCTGGTCAGACACCAAAAAAACCCTCATTAGGCCTCATTCACCACCATTTTGATCTTTAACAGCCACAATCTGTTAATAAAATGGCATATTACCAGAGCTGTTCTGACAGAGACATGTCTCTGCAGCAGGCCAAGAGAGAAAGAAATCAAGGTATGGGGAATGTGAGCAATGCATAACTTCTTAGTAATTCCACTTCAACATGTCCTTCCACCAGTCTCCCTTCCTACCACTAAGAAGTTGTCCTGAGCACCACCAATGCAACCTGGGTGGGAATAAATGTCCTAGAAGGAGGAGAAGGGTGTGAGGGATGAAGGGCCATTTAGCACAGATCTTGGCCTGATAGATGTGCAAGAGAGAGATTTGGGATGGGGATGATTGTTTGGGTAAGGAAGAGAACCATTCTCTTCCTTACCCAAACGGAGTCACCATCCCTGGAGGTTATTTAAAAGACATGTAGATGTGGCACTTAAGGACATGGTTTAGTGGTGGACTTGGCAGTGCTAGGTTAATGGTTGGACTCGATGATCTTAAAGGTCCTTTCCAACCTAAGTGATTCTATGATTCTATATGTGAAGCTTAGTCTATGAGAAGAAATTCATAGCAATTTCCTATGCTGAATCACTTTCCTAAGTGACAGACCCTAAGTAATGTAAGGAGTCCTTGGGTCCTATGTGACTATCTAATACTTAGTAACTATGGCTGTAATCCTACGGTTAGGCAAAGTCACTTTCTATATGTGCCTGCAAATTTTTGTGCATTCAGATCAATTGTTTTCTTTCTGGCTTATTTTTTTGACATGAAGAACAAAGTAAAGGCATGTGATAAATGTTTCATTCTGATTAGCTTTGCTTTTTTTTTTTTTGCTTTGTGTACTAATGTTGCCTTTAGTTTGGTGTTTGCAGTCAAGCAAACAACAAAAAGCTCAAAAAGGAGGTTGCTGTGGTGTATAGTGTATAAACGTGTAAGACGGAGCTACTATTTGGGTTGTATGGTCTTCAGCATGGAGGATTTGTTTCTGTATAAAACCATTTCCCAGAGTTAATTACTGAGTGTTACCACCTGAACACCACAATTTCTAACTGAGGAAGATAAGAGGAGTGTATATGGCCACTGTGCAGGCAGACTGGTAGCCCATCCTGGGGGTATCCATCAGCTGGCCAACTGTATGGATGTAACAAGAGTTTCGCAGGCAAGGGGCTATCCCAGCTGAAAGTCTGTGGTCAGCGCAGGGTATAAAGAAGTTTTACATACGGAGCAAGAAGATCTTTTCCATATGTCCTCAGTGCCATAAAACGTTCCTGGGCACATTTATTAGTGTAGAAGTAGCCATAAAGTCCTGTCTTACCCAATACTGATACATCCCCATCACTGCAAATTTCTCAGCAGATGACAGCCAGGCTTGAAAGAGGTTTATGGTAATGTGTCAGATTTTCTCTTTGTTTAAATGAAACGGATATAGAGAACTATCACTGTCCCTTGTGGTAAAATCACAAGTAATAGCAAAATAGCTAGGCATCTAACAGGCCCAGGTAAAAGTGGATTACAATTTTACATTTCAAGAGCTCAGACAGCAAAAGCATATTATGATGGTGGTCAAAGAAGGTCTTCAGATGAGACTTGTGTTTCTGCCTGACATGAAGGGGCTGTCACTGAGGGAAGCTACATCAAGAATGTGCCATTTTTAAGGACATGAAGCATTATACCAGGGGTTTTCAAGACCATGAAACTTTTTACAGGGTGATTAATGGTTGCTTTACCCCAAAGGAACAAGGCCTCATTCATTAAGATTTCTTGTGCCAATAAATGAATGAAAATGGAACAGTAATGACATATGATAACACATTTCCAGCTATCTCCTTATTTTCTTTTCAAATTATATACAAATCTAGAACTACCAAAGCCCCATTTTTATGGTTTTTAGTGCCTATCCCTAGAGAAACGTACAACTCAAGAGTTGCAGCCAGACTTGCTGCCCTGAATCAAGTTAATTATTTTTGCATTTAATGACAAACATGTTCTTATTCATGGGGGCCACTGAAGACATCCACTCTGTGAATAAAGGTTAATCTCCTTGGAGGGAAATGTAGTATTTATATTGCATCTGATGATTAATATAAATGAACTGGAATTTTAAAATATTCTGTGCCTTCTAATTGCAAATACTAGGTTAGATCTGCTTGCTGGAAATTAAAGCAAGTTTGGGGAGAAGGTATTACAAGCACGAGTTACAACATTTTAGGTTTTATTTTTTTTAATTTTCAAATGACAGTAGAGGTCTGCGTCCTCAAGCTTTGTACACTGTACTTCTACCACCAAGCAGGTACTCTCCTTGGGGCCCACCAGTTCCACCTCTTGCCAAATAGAAGGAAGAGGGGATAAGATGCAACTATATAAAGCTGGAGAAGAACAGTGTTTTTCAAGGAAATGTACATCCACAGGAGGTTCAAAGAGAAGTTCTGGTTGTCCCAAGTCTTGCACGAGCACTGCCTTCCCTCCGCTCTCCCTGCATCCCCATGTTCATGTCCTGGATGCCGTTGTTCACCTTATCTGCTCTTTCAGCAGCTCCCAACATTCTGGAAATGTGCATTTGTGTTTTGGTTACATCAGCTGAGAAGGCCACTGGACAAACAGGCAAGAATAGGCATGTCAGTAACAGTCATCGTCAGGACACACAAAATCTGCAAAGCTGCGAGCGGAGTGCGTGCGGGGTGCCGTGGAGGAGGAAGACTCATCAGAAAGCTGCAGGAGCCATAATGAGAGCTGGGGGAATACTGGAGATGGGGGCTGGAGAGTTAGAGGGTCTGGAAGAAGCCAAGGGATCATTAGCGAGAAGTGGAAGTGTCATTTGAGTCTGTCTCATCAACTCGGACACTTATATAAGGGAGGCGAACTTTCTTTCTTGAGTCACGTGCAGCTTTGCAGAAGAGCAGTCCAGAATACATGAATAAGCACATTTGGGGACACGAGCGAAATAGAGTCAAAACAACTGTCAGCATGTTACCATCCTTTCTGCTTCCACTGATGTATGCTTATGCCTGGCAGCAGGTCCATTTAGTGCGATACCAGAGAATTCAAACCTCAGAGGAAAGTAGCTAAACCCCAACACATTTCCCAGCTTCTCCCTTCATATTTTTCACGCCAGCTACCTTCATAGTCCATGTGTCCCAAAGCAATTTTTGCTATTTGTATTCCCCACTATCCATCCTTGCTTGAGCAGTGCCTGGGAAGCAGAGCACTCAGATAGCTGATGCTTTTGAGCAAACATCTGGCTATATCTACTTAAGTTTTAAACATCCTCAAGAGTAATGAAAGGTCCACCAGAAACAGATAGCATCATGGGATGAATCTAAAAGATAAATTCTGACACCAACCATCAATCAGTCCAGTTGCCTCTGTTGACTCCTAGCAGAGATGAAAAGCTTGCATCCTCATATGGGTTATTTTAAAGACAGAGCTTTTGCCTAAGACTCCAGGCTTTAAAAATTGTGTGATTTATCAGTGCCCACATAAATAACTATCATTGATTTTATTGAGTAGATGTATCGCACCCTCATGTGTAACACCAGATGCTGGTGCTAAAAACTCTGGGGAAATTAACCTCAGGTTATTTATGCTGGACCATCAAAGACTGCTGGGTTTCAAAAATGCCATTGTATGGCAGATTAAGTAGAGTCCATTCAAAACTGGGAGGTATAGGGATGCTTTGCCCAAGAGATGTGAGGAAAATGCACCTGAGAACAGATGGCAGGAGAAAGTACTTTCAAAATGTATTCCTAAAAAGTCATCTGCTTCCTTCTGTCACTCTGCATTTCTGAGTTTCTGTATCTTGCCACAGGCTCAGTTGTTTCTTCTGAAGAGTTGAATCTTGGCACTTGGTGACTAAATCTGAGCATCTTGTATTAGGGGACAAGTGTGTTCAGTCCCTGTTTTCAAGGTACTATATGATGTCCATGGTGAATATATACTAAAACATGCCAATTTTTTCCTTGCAACATCCATCCACAGGAAGGTAGATTTATTTAAATACAAATAGCCAAAATCCTAATAAAAGTTGGCATACAGAAGAGGAGCAAGCTTTTGCTTCTGATGAAGCTCAAAAGCAGCTGAAAAGAAAAAACGGACTAAGGCTCTTTTTTCATCTGTGAAATAAGGAATTCCCAAAAGCAATAATTCAAACCAGATTCATTGGTGGGCTGTGACAGATTTTGGCATTTGGTGCAGATTTTCATCGGTAGAATTATAAGTATTGCTTCTTGATCTATAAATGAGTCACTGGCATGTATCAGAGAGGAATAAAATCTGATAATACTGCTAGTGCTCTTCCATAGGTATCTATATAAGGGAATATGAAACGATCTCTCATTAACCTTCATGGGTGTGAGACTTACTAGAAATATGGAGGAAGAAGAATGCTAATACATTAGTTCAATCAACCTGCCCCTTGGAAACCATCCTTATACCTTTTGTTCTAATTGTGTTTCCAAGTCAGAGATATTTCTCTAAAAATACTGCTTAAGCATTAACTCCATTATATGAACTGCTGACAAGATGAAATATTTTTAATAGGATCCACCATATATATATGTACATATATATATTTTACTTGTGAAGATGATACTAGTGAATTGTTTGTTGAGATTTGGTTGTGGTCTGGGGTTTGAAGAGGAGCTGAGTTTTCAAAATAAAAACTGCAGCCCTCTTAATATAGTAGGCATCAGCAGGGTAAAATACTGCCCATTTTTTTTACTGCATCTGTCCTTGGTTAATAGTGTAAGTAGGGGTTTGTCAGTGGTTAAGTTCTTGCTAATAGCTGGGTGGTTATTGAAAGTCTAGAAGACACTGAGTCAAATTTAATTGGACAAGAGTGCGCAAAGGTAGGAACAACTAAATGTGTCTCTTTTTATTAATGTCACTGTGCGAGTTGTCTGGATGTCATTGAAAGGGTAATGACAACAGAATTCTTCCTAGCACGTGTTGAGGGAAAGGCAAGGATTTAATATTAAAATAGACCAGGTGGTACAAATTTAATACATTATTCATTACTCCTAAACATCTTATACTTTTGTTTTAAAAAAAAAACAGTTAAAAATATTTTTCCCCACCAAAACTAAGCAGTGAGCAGTTCATTCTAACAGTTGCCTCTAGAAATAGCTTGTTAAATACGTGAAACAATCAGCTAGTCATGACAGCCCTAACCTTCTTAGGAGGTGTATGATATTTAACAAAATTTATCTTTTCCATGTACAGTGCATATTCATATCTCCATTTCTCCACCTAGCACATACGTGGCAACGTGGTCTGTGGCTTCCCAAGGAAATATGCTGAAGAATCCATTTGGAAACTAAATGTAGTACACAGGGTTAGATGCCAGTTTCCTGCCTTTTTGGGTCTTCTTGAAAAGTAAGAAGTTCCTGTGGTCAAAAAGGTCCTGCCTTTGGTCTCCTGCTACCATCCCACATTTCCTCCAGTTCCCAAAAGTCAGCTTGGCTGGCTCTTGCTCTGTTAAACTCCTCTAAATCCAATAAAACCACTGGCCCACATTTGCCGAGGAGAATCTCCCATAGATATGGATCTACTCCATTGATTTTGTGTTACTGTGAATGGTGCGAAGGAGAATCAGACCTATTGTTTTTTCATCCCTCTTAACATTTTTATTTCTTTGCTGCTATTTAAGTCTCTTTTGTTCTATTTCCCTGTCTCTAGATTTCATGGGTTATCTTTTCTTCTTCCTGTTTTGTTTGGGTCATCCCTAGCCAGATTCTTGTTTAAATTACTTCTCATTGAATAAGACCCAAATCTGCCCTTCCTTTATTTTTCTTCTACCTAAAATGTATTTTCTTTCTTTTTGGTCAGCTCTGGCCTTGATTATAGTAATTCCCTCTTTGACTTTGCCACATATCTCTGCTGTATTCTTCCTGGTCTCATGCTTTGAGCAAATCTCCTTCTCTTTCAACATTGCTTTGGCTTTCTGCCTTTCATGACATCTTCTGCAAGCCCCATCACATTCTGTATCTTGACTTCACCCTTCCCAATGCACAAGCAAATTCCAAGTCTCTGTCCTGAAGCCATTTGAAATTCTTGTAACTATTTCAATGCAAAAGTGGTTTTATTTTTTGTCCAAGCCAATTTTTGTACAGAAGCTCTGCCTTCTGTGGGTCATAGTCATATTTTCTCGGGAAAAGAGTACATGATAACTGATCTTAGGATTTGGATTGAAGTATTCTTGATATTTTCCATGCTGAATTTTCATGGCGATGAAAAGAGGCACTTACATTTGTCCTTGGGGATGGACATTTTTCAAGCAGCTCTACTCTCCATTCATCCCCCTTCCCCTCTGTTTGCTGCCTCCTCCCCACCACCAGTTCCCTTCTCTTTCTGGCCCCCCTCAGGTATTCTCATTTGTTGCAACCTCACAACTAAGAGCACTCTCATGCTCCTTGTGCTACAAACTCCTTTGTATGGGTGTTTCTTCCAGGATGATTTCCGTGTCCCTTCTCCTCTCCTGTAATTCTCTTGTCTCTCACATTTAGATGTCATGTCATCCCATTTCTGAGAGATTCAGCAAGAGCAAAATGCCTCCTGATGTCTCTGTGCTTGAAAACACAGGCAGGTGGCTGCATCTATACACTAGCCAGGGCACGAACTCAAATATTACGAGTGTCCCTCCTCTGTCTTGGTAGGACATTCCCTGGCCACCCCATCCCAGCTGGTGCCCGGGCATTCAGGGGACAGCCCTGGCTGGGGACAGCAGCCAGGAAGCAATCCTGCCTGGGGGAAGAGCAGGGAAGGGAGGTCAGCTGCTTACCCGCAGAGATGGAGAACAGGCCTTGGCTTGTCTTTGTTTACTACTGCAGATGCAATTTTTAGATCATAAAATGGACTAGCTTCCCAGCTCTTGGTTCCTTTCTTCTCTCTAGCAGACTGGCAGTGAGCATAAACTCGTAAGAATGCTCTTACTGACAACTTACACCACCTACTTTCTCTTTCGCTTCCCCGATTTTACGTCCATCTTGCACTAAAGAAGATTTTGAGCAACCCCAGTTGCTGGAATTTCAGCCAGGCAAACAGATTACAATTAATAAATAAAATAATTTTCAAATATCCACATGAGCAATTTCCACTTCTATTTCCTGATATAAGAAGGTGGTCAAAGATGAGGTCATCACGCCTGGAAAGAAGAGTTTGCTTTGATCATGCAGTTGAGCACAGACTTGATTTGAAGGATGTTGGTAGCCAGTCCTCCACGAAGTGCTTTTCTGATGTTTTTAGTAATGCTTCGCTGCAAAACACAGCTCAGAGCCAGCCTTATCCTGTAGACATACACTGTGGGAAGAAAGGACTTCCACTGCCTTCCCTTCCTTGCAAAAGAACAAGGGTATCTCCCTGGGGCTTTAGGAAGCACTAAGAAACCTGCAGAAGTAGCCAGAGACCAAAGGGGATGGGCTGCTGACTGGGGGCACCATGGGAGCCAGGAGCAGATGATGGCAGAGGAAATGGGTCACTTTTTAGGACAACAATGAGGCACGTGTGTCACCGCCTCCTGCCTTGCAAATACAGGGTGGCTCTCGTTTTGGAGACGTAACTGGTACCACTGCTGGTAAACCCTCCTGCCCTGTTTCTTTAATGAAAAATAGGGGGATTGTCCCACTTTTGAGTCATCTGTCTTCTCCAGCAGAGGTATGTGAAAGCTGCAAGCCCCGCTGTGTGCTGTGAAGGCAGGAGATTTTGTGCTGTGCAAAATTACCAGTAGAAATCTATTTCTTGGCTTTTCTGAAAGAGGCCCGCCCGGCTGGCAGACAGCTCTGTCACTCTGTTCTGCCCTCCCAGGAATCTGCACTTGCAAAATGCAAAAAATCAGAACCTACTTACATTCGCCAAATTCACTAAATAGGCATCCTTTTCACATTTTACTTAATAGGAAAGTGTGATTCCGTGATGGAGCCCAAGTTATAATATCAAACCTGGGAAATGGCTTAGAGAATAACTTTTAAAGGAAATAGTGTTCCACTCCCTATTAAAAGAAAAAAAATAAAAGAGAAGAAAGAAAAGCTAGTAATAATTAATTCTTGATTCTCTGATTTAATTTTCTAGTCTCTGGGCCTACCCTCACATTGATTTTGCTTTGGCGTAATATATTCAATGCAGGGAAGTCATTCCTTACTGTTGGCCATTTTCACTCGTTTTCTTTCTCTGCTATTCTGTTTCCAGGGTGTTTTTTTTATCCTTTTGGTTCTCTGTGGCTTACCTTTCCCCAGATGTTTTCTGCCATGTGGGAATGGGAATTACCTCTTTCTCTTGATCTCCAGTCCTGACTGCCCAAGGGACATGATGGCCTGTAGATGACTGAGTGCAAATCTTAGCCCAGTCTTTGGTCATGGCTGGGTGTCCCCCTCTCCAGGGAGATGTAGGATCTGAATTTTAAAGTGGTGACTCCAGGGATCCCACTCTGCCTTGACCGGGCAGTGTCCTCCATGAGTCCAGCCATGCAGGGTTAGGGCTGGTGTGGTCTCTGGGTAAAAACCACAGAGCTTAAACTTCCAAAATAAGGTTTTTTTTCTTGTGTCTAGTCATTGTATAATAATCAGTAGAGCAACTGATGAGGTGGTGTTTGCATACAAGTAGTGAAAATGTTCCAGGGATAATACGGGCATTTCTCACCTATCATCACTCCTTGCTTGGAGCAGCAATAGCAAAGACTCTCAAGTGTGTACAGTCAGTCCAAGCCTGTGCAGTCTGTCTTGCTCTCTAATTGTCCTGATATCCTCATCACCATGACAGCAAAACACTTTTGTTGACTGAGCACAAAGGTAATTGTCTCTTGGTTTGTAGTCAATAAACTTTACATAGTTTTCCTAATGCTTTTGGGGTATGTTGAGCCTTTAACATCATGAGCACAGCTGTCTTGCTGGGAGAAGTTTGCAACAGGACTTGTCCAATAGCACTGTTTGTCTGTCTAGACAGTGGTTTGAGAAGTCCACAGCAGCTCTGATGGAGCTCTTGCTATGCTGGTGAATTAGTGTTGTTTTGATATCTGATGAAAAACCTGTGGGAACATGTTTGCTTTTACGCTGTGGCTTTAGTAGTGGAAAGAATATATCTGCCTCCACTCACCAAGAATACATCTTCAGATGTAAATTGGACTTGGAGAATAATATTTTCAGATGAGGAAGCACTTGGTTTCCAGAGACTCATCTTCTGATACTTCTAAGGGACTCAGTTTCAAAAAACACTGAAAGTCATCAGCTAAAATAAAAAAAAAAACTAAATTCAATTCAGTAGTTCTTGACCAGCACTTGGAGTGGTACTGTTTGTGTGCATGTTTATACCCACGTAGGTGGAAAACAAACAAAAAGGACTTGGCAACATGAGGGACCCACCAGGTTGTGGTAAGAAGTGTCATGGGTTGCCTCAGATTGGTGTTTCAGGGTGACAAGGACATAGGTCCCCTTGTTCTGCCTTTTTTCGGGGTGCTGCAGAGGCTGGGGGAGAGGAGAAGCAGAGGCTAGTGGCTGGTCCTTGCGAGACGGGAGCTTGGGAAGTGCCAGCCTCCTCTCCCATAGAATCATAGAATCATTTGGTTGGAAAAGACCTTTAAGGTCATTGAGTCCAACCGTACCTGTCCACTACTAAACCATGTCCCTAAGCACCTCGTCTGCCCGTCTTTTAAATACCTCCAGGGATGGGGACTTCACCACTTCCCTGGGCAGCCTGTTCCAATACTTGACAACCCTCTCCATGAAGAAGTTTTTCCTAATATCCAATCTAAACCTCCCCTGGCGCAACTTGAGGCCATTTCCTCCCAGTTTAACCTGCCTCTCTGAAGAGGCGTTTTCATCGCATGGTCCAGCGTGTCAGACTGGCAGCAAGAGCAATGTTGTCGTGGTGCCCTTCGCCTGCCTCCTCCTCTCAACAGGTTGTACCCATGACAGGTCTGACATACCTTGGTGCTAGTGCAGCTTTATAGCTCCAGTGAAAGCAGGGAGGGATGAATGGCAGCTTAAAATGACCTCAAAAAACTCCTATGCGACACAAAGGTGCTGTGAAGCGTAATTAACGCGCTTAATCTACCCTTCCATTACTCAAGGAGATTTACTCCTGTGTAAAGTGGCGAGAACAGCACGAAGGAATCTGTCCCATTAATTATACATACCCCTTTAAACTCTGAAGTGAGAAATAGGGTGACCGTTCCCCCCACCCATGCGCACACCACCAAACATGGGCCAGCATCCAGCATCACTTCTCTGCCTTGCACTGCTTAAAGACAACCGGCTGCACAAGAGACCGCTGGAAGTGCAGGGAAATGTAACATCAGTACCCGAAGTGGAGAACGGTCAGCAAAACTCTTAGCCTTATGGTAAATACCACAAAAACACTAATGGAATGGGGGCCACATTCATCTCACCCGGTTTCTAGAGTCTACTGTGCAGATAACTCTTGCTGTATCAGCCACCCTACCTATTCTTCACAGTCAACAGAGAGAAAAGGCATTTTTACTCCTTCACTTCATCTCACCTGGTGCAGCCATCAGTTTTAGGATGGGACACGTTGGGCCCAAGCTCCTCTGCCCGTATGGATTGGATCTAGCCTGCCTATAAAGGCACTCTAGATGCCTTCGAGTCCCCTAAAGGGAGTGTGAGTGCCAGCCATGCCCCAAGGCTGATGTTTCCAAGCACACTGCCCGCGAGCGCTGCTCTGCACAGGCAGGGGAAATGCACGTGGTAGCTATGAGGCTAGGGGGAAAATCAGGCCTTGTTCTCTTCTTTCTTCGGGAAAGTGGAAATCACTCGCATGAAAACGCTTTTGTATTTGCATATCAGAGAATTATTGCCACCATACTACTTCCATTTTTCTTTCCTGTGGAGAACATCTGCTCTCATTACCATCATAAAGTAGTTTAAGGATCTTGCACGGGAAATAATCCAAATTCGGCACATTGTTTTTATAAATCTTCTTTTTATATTATTATAGTTATTTATATTATCATTTATATTTAGATAGATAAACTAGTTATTTCGCCAAACAGATTAACATGGAGTTGATAAGAAAAAATTCCTGTTGCAACAAATAGGTACTATAGTGCCCCACAAACCTCTCATCTACAGCCTGCCTTGTATGATCAAACACAGCCCACCTGGGAAGTTGCACGGCTGCAAGGCAGGAATTCCATACCCTCATTTCCATGTGTTTTCCTAGCTGATCTTGGGCAAGAAACATGAAGGAGATCAATCCTGCTCCAACCTGTATTCTCTCCCACCTGCCCCTTGCCACAAGGATCTCGTGCCGTACTTGTGGTGTCATGATCGTTTCGACAGCAAGAAACTAAGATATCACGAGAATGGGATTATGAGATTGACTACAGGATAAAGAGAAACTGGACTGGGAGGGTATAAGCCTCTTATCTAAGCACAAATAGCTGAAACAATAGAAAAGGGAATATAGAAAATAACTGATCATATAAATTGCTTTTTGCAGGAGTACTCTCTCACGGTAAACTTTGCCCTGGGATGAAAATGTACAAAGGATTGGAAAATACACTTCCAAGGAAAGAAATAATCCTCCAGTAGTGGAGAGATGGACTAGATGACCTATTACTGCAGGTCTCTGGCTTACACTTAGATCTCACACTTCCTTGATGCAGTGAAAGCCCCTCTATGAGCAGTTTTTCTTTGCAGCTTCATGGATTTTGCTACAGTAAACAAAATAAAATAATTGGTACATATTGTATTAGTCTTCCTAGAAGTCATCAAGGTCTCCAAAGAGAAAATAGCATCTTTCCCATCTGTGCTAGCCAAAGAACAGTGCAAATGTCCACTGCCATCAGAAAACAACCAGGAAGGAAGAAAATCTGTTTCTTCCACTGGTCAGAGAGCGCCTGAAGAGCTTCTTGTTGGTCTGTGTCCAACAGGCACTGCTGGAGAAGTGAGCTTGAATAGGTTGAGGTGTATGCGTCCTGTTTTATCCACAAAAAAAAGTATTAGATGAGTAGTTGATGATCCTCGGAAGTACCTCACCATGCTGCTCTGCCTGGGCTTTTCTATGCAGCTGAGTGACAGCAGTGACAATGTGCTGCCACAGGGATGCAATTTGGTGTAACTGCTTTAATTTTTGCATGACAGAATTCACTGATGGGTCGTGTTTGGACCCTGTTGTTATAGAAAAACCTGCTTAGCTGGCTCCTAGGAGATTCCTCTTCCACAGGGAAGCACCCTCAGGTGATGCAGGTCCCTCATAGGTGCCCTCAGCTGTCCTTCCCATCCTCCATCTCCTGCAGTAGAGATGAAGGTACACACCTGCAGTTTGAATACCTTCAGTTGTTTGAAGGGGTCCTGTGGGCTTACAAGAAAACAAGTGCTCATGAGAGCAGCTCCTGAACTGCTCTGCTTTATGAACCTCCCACCTGAAAAGGTGATCCCATCTCTGACTCCAGCCTGCTGGGATTTGTCCTGTGTGGTCTGGGCAGATGAGAACATATGGCCTTAGTTGGTGCTCGGTGTGAAGCTCATTAAACTTCATGCACAGGAAAGGACCGGGGGTTTGAAAATCAAACTCCCTTGTTTTGTTGGCAGTGTGCGGTCAAGACAGACCCCTCTACAGGAAAAGCCACATGCGTGAACTCATATTAGATCCTCCGCAATCAAACAAGACCAGTAGCTGAGGACCTCACTTTGGAGATGGCTTAACCATGCCATTGAACTTGTGCAGGTGCAACATCATTCTCACTCCTAGCTAAATGAAATACAGGATTATTTTCAATCTGCTAAGAAATGGCCTTAGACTTTGCAGTGGGTTTTCAGCCTCTATTCAGCACAGTGCATGACCACAGTGAGAGTGCAGGGCAGCGAACACGTTGCTGAATCAATTCACAGGAGTGCAGGAGGACTGGAGGGGCTGGACACCGTTTGACTGAATGGCAGGTGGAAGGTTAAATACATAAAGATTTATATGCCTCCATTTTTGCCAAATCAAGGTAAATACAAGAATCGAAGGGAAATGAGGGAGCAGTCACACACTTTTGCTCCAAAAGTATTTTAACTTCAGTAACAGAGTTTGCAGCCAGATATTTTTGAAGAGGGTTTGATCAGAAGGTGTCATATGAAGTTACGCTGTCTGTTTTTGTACTGTGATGGCCAAAACAAAAGAAGACGATGGAGCTGAGGCATTCAGACTGCAACCCACCATGGTGGTATATGTGGCTCCCAGCCTCCACCAGCAGCCCCTGCCCAGGGCTCCTTGGGAAGGAGGGGTCCTTCCAGCACCCTGCTTTCTCCCCATGGCTGGGGAGCTAGGAATTAGCTTCATGGTTTCATGCCTCTATGGTCTTCACTTGCTGTGACCACAGAATTGGTGCAGCACTTTGTGCGATGCCAGGTTTGCTACCTGTGTGCTGCAGCTCTGCTCAGGATGGGGCTGAAGCACCCTGTGCTCTCCTCTCACCTCGTGAAGGTTGCCTGGTTATAAAGGTTGGCCATCACTGGCCTGGAGCATGGAGCAGCAGACTGACACCAAGAAGGACTTTCTGGACACCTGGCTGGGTTTGACAAGTCATGGATGATGCTCTTAGTCATATGATTTAGTTTTAGGTAGTTGTGCGAGGAGCAGGGTGTTGGACTCGATGATCCTTATGGATCCCTTCCAACTTGAGCTATTCTATGATTCTGTGTTAGTTACTTGGTCTGCATTGGTAAGGGCCCTAACTTTAATCTAGCTGTGAGATACTAAACCCAAGGTAGCCTAGGCTTCAGTAGACACCACCAGAGATGGTTCAGCTCTTCAGCATCTCCTGGGATGCCAGACTGTCTCCATCATCTACAGACATCCTAGGAAGACTCCAGCTTAAGCACCTGAGGGAGGCAGCTGACATTAGGCTGGATGAATCTGATCCTTTGTGCGTTATAATGGCATAACCAGAGCCACCAGCTTTGGAAAGGCATTAAAAATGAGAAATGCTATGAAAGCAGGCTGTATTGTCATCAGGGTAAATGCTTAACATCATTATGCTAAAGGAGTTGCGGTTTCTCTGAATTGCATCCATCATTTGGTTCCTAACCTCAAAGACCAAAAAAGTGACCTGCTTTCAGAGACGGGCTGCTTGGTGTCATTGGAAAGGAGACATCTTTTTAAGGGGCTCCATGTGGCCATACAAATCTGCCATTGCTTTTGAAAACTGAATTAGTCTTTAGTTTGCTTTTACTTAAACTGAAAGCATTGCGTTAGCAACCAGGAGGACTGGATATTATTAGTAACCTTTTACAGGAAATGTGGTGTGTCATGGGTTGAGCATATATTCTTCTGGAAAATGCAGTGTACAGTGAAATGGGGGGAATAAGTAAATATAAAGTGCTTATACAGCACTTCACTCTATGTGAATGCCCAGCAATACACCTCTGAGGTTACCTCCTCATAAAGGAAGGAGGGAGTGATATTTGAGATTTATTTTTGTCTAAGAGCATGAAGTACAAATAGCTCTTTGTGCAAAATGTCAGCTGCATTTCTGGGAAGCAAACAGCACGGCCTTAATAATCCATGGTTAATAACAACACTAAGAATGTTACCACCTATTATACACACCTGCAGGTGTATCTGGATAAACTTCTGTAACTGTAGTTTGACATATGAAATAAGTATGGAAAAATAAAACAAGGCATTTCAAAAATGTTTCCGTGAACAGCAGAATTAATGACATATAGGATGAAATTCAGCTTCAGATAACAAAATCTGGGTGCCTGCATGGAGGTATTCATGTACGGAGAAGACATCTGAGCTACCACTGCGGTCTGCAGAGATCTAGGGCTTGACTCAGATTTGTCTAACGCCCCTGGGGATACTGTAAGGTATCCATCCTGGCCTCCAAGTAGACACAGATCTCCCATAACAGTGTGTCATGTCAGCCAGTTGCCTCAGGATGACTTGGGCATGCTAGGGTCAGTTGGCACTAGATGACTACATGTTGGCAGCTGCATGCAACCCTAACATGGTCACCTGTATTTGGTCAGGCTCCGCTGTCTACATGATGAACCTCTTTGGATTGAAACGGGGCTTAGGTGCCCCATTAGACCCTCAGGCTTTGGTGTCTGAGTCTGGAGGCAGCTGCCATCCTTGAAGCATGATTCAGTTCCCTGAACACCGCCAGTCTGGTGCCTGCTGCAACACCCTGTCATGTCCTGGTTAGATGAAACCTGCAGCTTTAGCAGGACACAAATCTCCTGTAGGTCTGGTGCAGATGTCTCAGATAACCTCAAACAACAGTACACACCTCTATTAAGGTAACTGAATTGAACCTATAAAGTTCAGAGGATTTTTATTCTGGATTTCTTTATCCCCTCCCTTCCTCCAGCTCCTTCCCATGTCCCTAAGTTGCCACTGGGAAGGAGACACACGCTGCGGCTTATTCCAAGCTTTGTCTGCACTGGTGGCCTGGGCAGTGTCTCTTCTTTACCTACATGCTTATTTTCAGGATACTTGTAGCAATATGGTTATCTCTGAGACCTCATCCCCCTATCAAATTTGGTTGAAGATGGCTAAAGTGATTCCGCCAACGTCTCCTTTGCTGATGGACTCCACCTGCTTGGCAGTATATCCAGTGCTCTCGTTTTCCGCTAGCTATCAGACCACATCACTTGCAATACCTCCGAGCGGGATATATAATGAAAGATTGATTCATACCAGACCACCACAGTGATTAAGAGGAGACCCACACAAGCTGTCAGTGACACTCCAGTATGATGGACCAGCTAAGAAATAATTAGTTTTAATCTCACTTTACTTTAGAGCAGGGTAGCGCTCAGTGCGGCAATAGTTTATTCAGCAGTTCGTAATGGACACGGGCATCTGCCGTGCTACCAACTGCTTTCATTTATAATCACGGTGATTGCAAAGAGTACTTTACAAACCAGTACTGACAGGACACTTCATATGCAGTGTCACCAGAGTGATTAAGACCAAGCTAGTCTTCAAAATTCCAGCTCATATATTCTGAATATTTGAAAGAAGGGGGAACAGGGTGGGGGGACGATAGCAAAAGTTTGTTGCTCTTTGGTAAGTCCCAGTACTGTTTATACTGTTTATTTTGGTCTAGTAGACTTTATCAATTTAAAATACTATCAGAAAGACAGAAGCCAGGGGACTTACAAGTATTTCTGGCAGCATTAAGAGATCACAGAGAAAATATCTTCACTAAGTCCCTTTTATTGCTAAAATGACAGAAGTGCTGCAGCACTCATCTCTCCCTTGCAGTGCCACAGAGCTGGCACCCACCACCTTGTACAGGCAGCAGATGAGTTGATACCAGGCAATTTGGTCCTAGTTTATTTTAGGTGAATATATTTTAGCTGATATTGGTTTGAGTCGCCTTTGCCCTGTTCCCATCATCCCAGGCATCTACCTCTGGTGTGAGCTTCTTGCCCTTGTCAATCCAGCACAAAAGCTGTAATTCATTCCTTCTCGGACCACAGGCAGGTGTAATGTCCCATACATGGCAGCTGGTGATCAGCCTGCAAGATATGTTACTGGGAACACCCTTCTAGAAGAAACTGGTATTGGATATAATTGCATATATTGGGGGGAAAAAAAAAACAAACTAGAAAGTAAAAAGAGGTTTAAATCATCAAATATGTCACCCAAATGTGTAGTTGTGTCTAATCTTGCAGTGCACTTCTAACGAAGGTAGACAGTTCTGAAGTTGCAGGAACAAGAAGCAGCCAACTCATGGTCTCCAGTTAAGCTTCGATCTTCCTATACATCTGTGAAAATCTTCAGATAGATAGTTTTTTCCTGACTCGTAGCAACATTTCCAGTCCCAAGCCTGTTTTTGGGGTGAGCCCTGCTCAGATTTAGCCACATGAATCCTGAGTGTGATGACTTGGTTTTGCCTGGAGGGCAAAGGTTTTGAAACCATATGACCTTTTAGGTGTTTACTCACAGTCACAATAGATTTTCTTCATGGCCCAGAGGATATTTAAATCAAGACTGTTTGTGAAAATACAAACAAATGTTTAGAAATGTTTCCAACTATACTGTTTGGTTTAAGTGACATGCATATGTATATCATTATAGACTATGAAATATAAATAACAATATTCACACTGAGTAAAAAACAAAAAGGTCCTGAAAACATTCTTCCTATAGTCTTTTTCTACACGTAAGCAGTACCATTCTGGATGTCAATAAGTGTTGCAATTAGTGATTTTCTCTGGCAATTACAGGAAATTCATTTTATCACCACTTAGAGGAATATTTACACTATGTAGCTTCCAATGAAAATTTTATCCCATATTCTGTTTCTGAGCTTTGCTGTTTCTTTTTCATGTTTTGGGGTGTTGGAGGGGGAAAGGGAATGTCGGAATGTGTTATTGTCCATGCTAAACCTCTGCACCGGAAATTGAAGTGTTTGGAAATGTCTGCACTCCTCCTTTTCCTACTGAAATCACCTATAATTAGAGGTAGTTCCATGAACACTGGTGGTGTTATGGTGGCACAGATTAGATAAGACTCAGACCCTCCTGCTTCCAAGAGCCAACATTTGTCCTCCACAATTAATCATTGATTTCCTTTTAACTTTATTGGTTTCAGGTGCTCAACCTGTTCCTTGCCTTGCTGCTAAGCTCTTTCAGTGCTGACAACCTCTCGGCACCAGATGAGGATGGGGAGATGAACAACCTTCAGCTTGCTTTTGCTCGGATCAACAGGGGTCTTCAGTACGTGAAACACGCGACGTGGGATTTTTGCTGCAATGTCCTCCGGCACCCCAAGACAACGGCTGAAAAGAAGGCAATGATGAAGCTTGCTGCCCAGAATACAGGTGCCCTTAACAACTGTGTGAACAGTCATACAACTGCTGAGCTTGGCAAAGACATGGAGAATCACAAAGAGAACCACGCTGAGGATGGGATGAATAAAAATGGGGAGAAACACCTAGGAATTACAGACAATGATGATTTTATGACCAATCCTGACCTGTCCATTTGTGTTCCTATTGCTGTGGGAGAGTCAGATATCGAGGAGGAAGATGAGGAGCAGAGCACCTTTACTGAAATGGAGCAGGTAGGCAACTAAAATGTTTGCTTGTTGCAGCTTATGAAGAGGGCCTTCATTCCCACCCTTGCTCTGGATCCATGGCTCATGATGCAAATCCCTATGGCCTAATCCTGCCTTTGATATGTTGTTAACTTCAGAAGAAGTTAAAGGTGCATATCCAAGAGCAAAATTCAGTCTCCAACAAGAGGCCTTACCTTTCTTTGTATTCTTTGTGCTTGTCTAGATTAATTCTTCTAACCAGAGCAATTAAACCCTTTCTCACACAGGAGACTGTTTTTTTTTCTTTCAGCTGAATCATGGGAATGTTACAGAACAAACCTTAGGTCCTCTGACTACAGCAGGGGATTTTCTCAGTGTGCAAAAATGGGCAATGGCTTGGTTTGTTTTGTGCAGCAAGAATCAAGGGCCAGGTAGCTCTCTTAAAAATACGAGGCAGAGGCTGATATGACAAGGCACTAAAGAAAGAGAGAAGATATGTAATCGTATGTATTCAGACAGGAAAAATAGTTATTTGCCTGTTCTTTGCTGTGACATGGCAGATTTTTATATTCCCCAGAGTACCCAGTAGTAAAGGCCGAAAAATTCTGTGTGGTTTGAAGTGTTGGTGTAAAACAGGGAAGAAAAATCTTCACGGGAATGCTTTTCTTTCTCTCCTTCTCCCCCTCTCCCTTTTTTTATCAGCTTTATCTCTTGGCTCCACACACCATATCTAGGTGATATTTTCCAGACCCTCCAGCATTGATCCAGCATCCTCTGACGCCGGCTGAGACCCACGGAGTTCAGCAGGCACTGGATCAACGCTCCTGTTTCAGACCTAGCTCTCAGCAGGGATCCCCGATCTCTCGGTTGAGGGGATGAAAGTTTTGAAGCAAAACTGTCCTTAGAGAAGGGCTGTCCTAAAAAAGCCCCGAGGAAGGACTCGGTGTCAGGAGGTGGGCACAAACTGGCTGCTAAATGGTAATTTCTCCTGCTTCATTGAGGAAATCTTCACAGTGTTAGTGCATCCGCTCACCACCGAGCCTTAGACATTGACCATCCCCTTGGGGCGCTGAAGGGTGAGGGGTCAGAAAACTTTATCATCGAGCCCCACTGTCCAAATAGCCACTCAGGTAACAAAAAAAGAAGTCTGAAACTTTTGGTAAACACTTTTAGGGACTTTTTTTGTATCTTTTTTAAGGAATACTTTTATTGAAATGACCTGTGGATCAGTGTGGGTAGCATAGATAATATCTATTTTTTTCTTTGAAGTCCTTTTCTGTTCCCAGCGTTGTATTAGTTAAACCTACAAGCAGTGAAAAGTGAAATATGAGTATAGTAGATGGGCTTCTTAGTATTAGCCGATCTCCAAATGCTGACTAGTATAAATGTGTTTAATAGTGTATACATGTGTTTAATTCTGACACTTTGGTTTGTTGTGGTTTTTTTTTTTTTTTCTTTTTGGCTTTTAAAGATATCCACACCTTCCTGCTACATCTGAGAGAGGGCACAATCTTAAAAACTCTCAGATTTTTCCTTCACAGTGCAAAGCAAAACTTTATCAAAACTTTGCACGTAAGTGTCCATGAGGTCTGGAAGCGCGCGTGTGTGTGTGTGCGTGCACAAGTGTGTGTGTTGCACCACTGTATTCCACCTTCCTCAAGATAAATAGCAACGTTCATGATGGCAAGCTAAACTGCAGCACAGAGCGTAAAGGGTGTGGGGTTTTTCATCTTACTGTACCTTAAAAGTATAGAAATGTGGATTTCTATTTAGCTGCACAACGTGTCCATGTAGGTGCTGGTGTATATATTAGTAGATGGAACAGGTAGCCATCCATTTTACGTTGTACAGCAAGTAAATGTGGAATTAGGCTTTTAGTGAGATCTATTAGAGGCATGAGGGAGAGAACTGATGTAGAAAAACAGGCATTTTAGTGAAACGGAACATTATGAATAAAAGTTGATCTGAAAATATTAAGAAAACGTCTTCAAATTGTTTCAATAATATTGAAACATTGTCATATGTAATATAAACATCAAGGATTCAGAGTGAAAGAAAATAAGAGGAAACATCACCCAGTAGGAGAAGCAAACCAAAATACTCTTTTCACACTGCACCTTTTAATGAAATTTTTGATAAACGTTAGAGTAAAATGTCACATTACCACAACATATTTGGATTGCAGTGAAATAATATAGTTCACTGCTAGCGTGCGCATTACACAGAAGGCATGGAGTTGAGAAATGTATTAATTAGCTTTGTCACTGGTGTTTTCCAGGCTTTGACAAACAGCTGCTGCAGGTCACCGCCGTTCCCCTGTGCACAGCCCTGATCAATGGTTTTCAACCTTTGTCCACGGGCCTGAGGGGGTCTACTGCTGGAAAGGTCCAAATAAGAAATGAGTTCATATATCCAGGAAAGAATTTTGTCAAATTTCTAGAGAAGAAAATGTGTGCGTGCGAGGGGGTTCCAACTCAAAGACTCAAAATCCATTGGCATAATAAATAAACAAAAATAGGAAGAAGCTCAACAGCAGAAATGATAATTGTGTAATGAGCTTTGCATTTGCTTTCCTGCAAAACCCTAATAAATTTGCGCAGCTGTAAATGTCCCCATAAGGAGCAGAGCCATGAGAAAGCAGATCCCAAACAATTCAAAGATCTATTATTTTTGATGGTGTCCATTCCAAAGACGTATGATCTCTGGGCCCACAAAAAACTCTCTTGATCAACACGTAGGTTACTGCAGAAGGTGTTATTGCACCTGAAGGGCAGTATGAAATCCCAGTTCCCTGGATATAGAGTTGTGAGCATCACAGCTTGCTAACCCTTGGATCAAGGGCAGCCCTGTGGGACTCTGGGGAATAAACTTCCCCACTCACTCCCAGAAGCTTTAATCATGTGAGCCCCAGCTCCATGGGGGTCATTACCTCCTTCCCTCCAGGATGGCCACGATAACCACAGCAGAGCTCACAAAGGAGGAATAACGTGAACGAGAGAAAAATTTACATGATTGCACTGAAAGGGCACAATTACAGTGAAGAATCTTTTTGTGTGGAGGGCATCATACAGAAACAAAACAAGAACCACCAAGGGTATGCTAAACATTCAAATCTATTCTAACTTTCCCCTAATTATAATCCATATTTTTACATATTTAAATATTTTAGCATGCACAAAGAGAATGTGTATGTATATTTACTTCTCAGGAGAAGACAATGTACCCTGCTTCACTTTAAAGTTGTCGGCTGACCTGGAATTTAGCAGCCCTTTGGCAACATTGCCGGACCCTGCCTTCCTCCTCATGCAAGTAGGTTGTGGTGCAATAGCATGGGAGAAGAGGCAAAAAGAGATGCGTAAACAAGGAGTATATGTATGCGTGCCTCTCAAGCGCATGGCTAGGTAAATCTACACAACCCTTCCACATCCTTTACACTTTCTCTATCAGTTGAAGATCCTGGACCATATTCTGTTCATCGTGTGCTTGCATCAGTCCAGACCCATCTGTCATGACGAGAGGCTAAAGGGCGGCTGCTCTCAAGCAGAACCACAAAGTTGTTGATCCCGATGGGGTATTTTAGGGTGATGATCAGCTCAGCTTACAGCTCCTGTACCAAGGCCGGGCTCTTCCCGGAAAGTCACAAAACTGCTCTAAAGTCAGTCATTGTGGCTATGACAAATGAGCCCCACAGTATTACACACAGCAGTTTGAAATTTCAGATGATGAGAAGCCCTTCTGTCACTGCACATTTTCCTCTGAGTAATAGAAATGTCTAAGTTTAAATTTCAGCTGCCGTTTCTATTATCAAAGCTTACACTGGCAGCAGCCATCTTCCTGAAAGCTACCGATTTGTGCCACTGTCATTGAGAGGGATTCGAAGGAGCGAGACCACCTGATAGCTTCTAAATCTCCTTTGATTACTGAGATGCAAGTGAGATACTCTGCCAGCTCGGAGAGCCAGGAGACACATGCGGATAGCCAACACATATGGATCAGAAAGAAAAGCTGAACAATAAAAGTCAGCACAGGTGCAAAAATCTGGGAGGAGTGAGGCTGAGAAAGGTCCACCTTGAAAATTAATTCATCTTTATTGCGTGATACGTGTGTTGATGCCAGTCACAGCAACATTTTCGCTAAGGGCTTTGCCTAACCCCTTTCCTTGCTCTGCTCATAGTGCTGGGGAAGTCTCTGTTTGTCATTCCACAAGATTTCTTCAGAATTGATGAGAAGTTTAACCTTATAATGAGACCAAGAGTAATCACAACAAAAATATCATCCATCTGGTCATACTTTCGGACACGGTGTCCAAATAACCTTCTATTACTTTAAAACCGTCTTCCATTTTCCTCTGTCTTTGAGATGTATAACCCAAATATGGGGTGTCCTAGCAGGAAAACAGCTCCCAAAAGCTCAGCAACAACCACAGCAACATGCTGGTTGCATCTTCTCAAGCTTCGTTTGGGTTCTCATTTTGGCTTCCTAAATGAATGATTAAAATGTGGAAATTATTTTCTTGAACCTCCGTAGTGTGTCTTCTAATTGGTTATAAAGACCATCTTTTCATATGTGACATCAACTTTCAGTCTCCTGAAAGAGTAAGAACTAGATTATGGGGACAGTGAGATGATGGAACAATTCAGTGTCCGCAGTCCAGCCCACCTGACAGAGAGTGTCCTGCCAGAACTTACCTGCAATTTATCTACACTGCAAGTTTCATACATCAGAGGGGTTCGTACCATTTACATTAGACATACAAGTCCAAAGTTTAAATCTTCAAAATTCCTGCTTTAGTATTTCTTAACCTTCAAGGTGCCCACAGCTGTAGCCCAGAAAGGTGTGTGCCTTTTTCGGTGACATCACTTTGTGGTTTAGAGGCGTCCTGCAATAGACTAAAAGGAGGTTTCAGATGAGTAAAGCTGGATCAGTCCCTAAAGTACGGTGTCCTGTCCTTATACCATTGAACTCTGCCTTGTTTCTATTATCCCAGTCCTCAACAACGTCCAGGTCTTTCTGCATGGTATCTGGATCCTTTTCTGCATTGATGAATTCCTACAGTCAGCAAAATTCATTAGTACAACCTCAGAAAATATTTTTACTTGTCAAGCATTGGAACAGGCTGCCCAGGGAAGTGGTGGAGTCCCCATCCCTGGAGGTATTTAAAAGATGGGCAGACGAGGCGCTTAGGGACATGGTTTAGCAGTGGACAGGTACAGTTGGACTCCATGATCTTAAAGGTCTTTTCCAACCAAATGATTCTGTGATTCTATGATTCTTGCTTTTTGAGTCAGCCCAACAAGGCTGTTCTTGCTTTCTCCCACTTCTTAAATGTAATTACTTCATGTCCTGCCTTACTCAAATTACTGCCCTCAACTTGATCTGTCTATAGCATGCCACTGAGAAGAAAACCCACGCTGCGGTGGCTAGTGGCTCTTGGCCACATCTCACATTCGCCCCCTCTGCAGCGACAGAGCCAGGCGCAGATGCTGCTTTCCGCAGAGATAAGACCTTTGCACGTTCACATGCAGCGCAGTGCCGAGCCAGCAGCACTTGCCTGCTTGTCTTCAGAAAATGCCATTATTGATTTGTTCTGAGGGAGTGGCTAATTGGGTCATATGGAAAGTGCTGGCTGCCTGCTGCCGGGACGGAGAGCCTTGCAGCTCATCACCCCTTCCTCGACACCAGGCACGCACGCCGCAGGAGTGCTGCCTTCCCGTGCACGGCGGTCAGGTCCCAGCTCCCACCATGGCTGGTTTGTGCCATCCTGAGACTGCAAAGCCAGTGGAGGGCTGGCCCATCCTCTTGCCCAAGGCTTGCCCCTGGCTGTGGAAATCCTTAAATAGCAGAGAGTTGCTGCTGTGCCTGCTAGGGCTCACCTTCCCGTGACCTGGCAGGGAATATTGCCCGTGGGAAGGGGACAGTGTCTTTCATTGCCTCTCAGGGTTTCCCAGTTTCTCACCTGCACAGCTGCACCTCTCTGTACTCTCCCTAGATCCCTCCAAGGCAGAACAACACCTCTGCCGTGATTTTCAAGAGGTTTGGGTCTGGGTCTGCACAGAGGACCCGAGGGGTGCACATTGCCTGGATTTTGCACCCAGGGCAAGTATTCATTGCTGCAGAGCATGCCTTGCTTTCTCAGTCATATTCACATTTTTATCTCGATTGTCAGTTCTCCCCTCGTGTATACCCTTGTCTGGGCTCCACCAAACACATCTGCCAGGGAAACAAGTTTTCCAGGCTTTAGATGAGTAACTGCCTCTGTGTGTGTAGTGACAGAGCCGGCTGCCACCACGGTCTGTGTTCAACGGTACACTTTCTATATTGCTCTCAACTGGATCAAACCCCCAGGCTTTTATCCTCCTCTTCCCCATATTTATTTCAGAATTACTGACTCATTTTATTTCATTTGACAAGGTGAAACTATTTCTGATAACTTTTTTTTTTTTTTGCATGTTTCTACCAGTAGGAGATGCATAATTTTGAGATCGGAGAGGACCGTTAGGATCATCATGGTTTAGCTTTCTCATAACTCTGAGTCAAAAACTTCAGCCAATAATTTCTGCACAGAGCCTGTAAGTTTATTTTAGCTATGATACATCATTTGTAAGACAGAGAAAAAAATGAAATGTCTCAGGTAACAGAGAGTTCACCATCTTCATCTGGACCCACATCTGTTTCCTTTGTATACAGTGGAAATTTTACTGTACAATTTCTGTACATTACAGACCTGCTCCTAAACCTGAAGTGATTCTGTAAAAGTCAATAGAATTATTCCAGGTTGACATAAGTGTAGCTGAAATTACTGAAAATTGCCATAAAAGTGCCAGTGCATAAAGATTTTGACATAAAATTTTTTGTGACAATGTTGTATGCTCCTAATAATTTTAACGTCTATAAATCAGAGATACCATGAAGTCATGTGTTTATTTGACAGGGTACATTAATCTCAGCCTTTTACTGCAGAAAATATACTTTATTTTCAGGAACCGTAATGCCCCTTCAAACAGTATTTATATTCCGTCTGTTCTCAGTTCCAGTCTGTGGGACATGTTCCCTTTTAGTGCAACTGGATAAAATACCGGTGAAGTCAGTTGATGACTCCCCAGTTCTTACTGGCAGGAGAGAGAGCCCATGTGTATACATGCATGCGGCACGCAATAAATCTTACAGCATTCTTCTTGTCAGCTTTATTTGGGCAAATATTTTTCTGATCATTAAGTAAGATAGCAGGGCTTTTTCATTATTATTACATACATAATTTGCCTGGATTCTTCCCTTTTGTAAGTTTCGCTTTGCATTTGCTAATTATTTTTAGCAATAAAATAGAATATTTCTGTATTTATTGTGTTCGGAAGAATAGCAGCGAGGCCATTAGAAAAAGAAAAAGGACTGTAAATCACAACAACATATTTAAAGCACCTATGTCTGCATCTTTGCTTTTACACATAGAAAGACATTTGTGTTTGTTTTGTTTCAGTACGATGGGGCAGAAGACGACTCTGTGTCAGATCTCTGCTGACGTAATTAGAGCAGTCACACTGCGAACAAAGGTTTTAGGGTGCTTATTATGTGCGCGGTGGCAGGGAAATATATTTGTCCACAGCAGAATGCCTAAGGTGCAGGAAACACAGGGAGCTGATGGAGGCGAGAAAGAGGGGGAGNAGCTTTCTCATAACTCTGAGTCAAAAACTTCAGCCAATAATTTCTGCACAGAGCCTGTAAGTTTATTTTAGCTATGATACATCATTTGTAAGACAGAGAAAAAAATGAAATGTCTCAGGTAACAGAGAGTTCACCATCTTCATCTGGACCCACATCTGTTTCCTTTGTATACAGTGGAAATTTTACTGTACAATTTCTGTACATTACAGACCTGCTCCTAAACCTGAAGTGATTCTGTAAAAGTCAATAGAATTATTCCAGGTTGACATAAGTGTAGCTGAAATTACTGAAAATTGCCATAAAAGTGCCAGTGCATAAAGATTTTGACATAAAATTTTTTGTGACAATGTTGTATGCTCCTAATAATTTTAACGTCTATAAATCAGAGATACCATGAAGTCATGTGTTTATTTGACAGGGTACATTAATCTCAGCCTTTTACTGCAGAAAATATACTTTATTTTCAGGAACCGTAATGCCCCTTCAAACAGTATTTATATTCCGTCTGTTCTCAGTTCCAGTCTGTGGGACATGTTCCCTTTTAGTGCAACTGGATAAAATACCGGTGAAGTCAGTTGATGACTCCCCAGTTCTTACTGGCAGGAGAGAGAGCCCATGTGTATACATGCATGCGGCACGCAATAAATCTTACAGCATTCTTCTTGTCAGCTTTATTTGGGCAAATATTTTTCTGATCATTAAGTAAGATAGCAGGGCTTTTTCATTATTATTACATACATAATTTGCCTGGATTCTTCCCTTTTGTAAGTTTCGCTTTGCATTTGCTAATTATTTTTAGCAATAAAATAGAATATTTCTGTATTTATTGTGTTCGGAAGAATAGCAGCGAGGCCATTAGAAAAAGAAAAAGGACTGTAAATCACAACAACATATTTAAAGCACCTATGTCTGCATCTTTGCTTTTACACATAGAAAGACATTTGTGTTTGTTTTGTTTCAGTACGATGGGGCAGAAGACGACTCTGTGTCAGATCTCTGCTGACGTAATTAGAGCAGTCACACTGCGAACAAAGGTTTTAGGGTGCTTATTATGTGCGCGGTGGCAGGGAAATATATTTGTCCACAGCAGAATGCCTAAGGTGCAGGAAACACAGGGAGCTGATGGAGGCGAGAAAGAGGGGGAGAAAAAAAAAAAAACCCAACCAAGCCTGGCATTGAAAGAACCGATATCAGGCGCAGCGGACTTGACAACATGCATTTGGACAAGTGCCCAGACCGTGGACTACGCGTCAGTCACAGCCTACTGGGTGCCATTTCCCAGTATCCATATCCCTCCCTGGAGCAAAACGCTGCCCAGAAATGAGCATTTCTCACTGTTTCTCCCTTTGGTAAAGAAAATGCCGACATTTAACATTTTGGATAAAATGAACAGCAGCCGGTTCCCCAACAGCTCCTACGCCAAGCGAGACAGTGTGTGTGTGCATGTGTCGGGGGTTGAAGTCACTCCCATTAATTATGGTCCAAAATAACAAAATTTAAAATAATGGTTATTTTGTTGTTATTGCCTGTAATAGACTTCCTTAATGACCAAAATATTAATGCCTTATTTGGGTGAAAGGTTCCGGGTTATTTCAGGCACTCTCACTCACTGCACTTTGAGGCAAGCTTCCAAAATTTAAACTTCCATCAGAGGACCCCATTAGTTTGAGTTCTTCATATTATGCTGTGGAGAGATCCCAATTACCAAAAGAAACATAAAGTAGGTTGTGATTAAACTTCAAAATGCAATTTAGCAGAAGGTATTAGCTTGAACTCTGAACAATGAACACTTATGAAACACTTTCACTGCCTATTTAAGCCTATTGAATTGATAACAGGCTAAATTAACTTTGGCAGTCCATCTTTTTGCCAAGTTCTCCCACTTAGACTATTTTTAAGAGTCAACCCTTGGAATAATGAATCTGTGCTTTATTATGGGCAGTGTGTTGCCCAGTGTGGGAAAAGATCTTAGGCCAGCAAGGCAGAAGCCATTAGAAATAATGTGCCTCGGTCCTCCACGGGCAGAGTTCAAACGCTTAAAATGTTCTGGATTAATCCGAGAATGAGCACTGCTAAACTGTTGTTTCCCTCCTTGAGCGACAACATTTGGCAAAGCATCCAGTGCTTGTGCAGAGACCAGCGGTTAGTGGCTGTGACGATGTTTGTCTGGTGAAGTTTTAGTTCACCTTTATTCAAAATGAAGGAAGATACCAGGGCGGGCAGGTTCCAGGGGAAATTTTGCTGTTAACAGCCTCTGCTGAGCAGCTGTGCTTTCTGGCCAGGCTTAGCCTTCACCATTCTGAATTTTAAGGGCCAGATTCTGGTATTTTTATCCAGCTAAATACTCACAAGTGTGTTATTTTTTAGAACAAGTACTGCACTTTGCTTCCAAATACCCTACAACTTTCAGGGGGAAAAAAATGTGTTTCTGAGGTCCACCAGGAGGACAAGTTCTGTGTTTAGCTACCTAGGTGTAAGTTCAAGCTACAGTGGCATTAACTCTGACAGATGACAGCTCAGTTGGAAACTCCCTTGGCACCGGTGGACATCCAAGTAGAGGGCCATAATTTCATCTACTGGTACGTTCACCAGGAGCTGGGCAACAGGCCTGTGCTGTTTCTGAACTCTTGAGACTATTGTGTTTAACCTGTTTTGCCCACGTTGCTCTTCTGCATGCATGCGTTAGTGACTTGGGTTTTAATAAATGGGGTCCCTATAAAGGCTGGGTCATCAAGAAAAAGAAAAAAAAAAATCCAGATGGATTCACATGGCAAATACGAGCAGCACCTTCTAATTCTGATGTTTGACTGCTCCCTTTGCACCAGATTGTTTCTGTCTTTTGCATAGATGAATGGTAAGAGAAAAGACTGGGAGGGGTAGATAAGGGCTGAAAAACTGAACAAAAACCAGTCTACTAAGCTAGCCTGATGTCTGGTTGTTTCTGCTGAAGTGGAATGACGGACCAGGTGGCGTAGGATGGAGAGTGGGGATGGTTAGTCTCAAATAATCGAGTTTAGACATTCCCTTTCCCGTTTTCATACCCTCTCGGAGGAAAGTGCAGCCCTTAAATTGTGTACGTGTTGCAAACTTAGAGTAGGACTTCACAGGCTTTACATCAGTATTGCAAACACTGCAGTCTGCTAATAAACTGCACTTGTAAAGGAACGTAGAGTAGCACGAGTCCTCTCTGTGTCTTAGCTACAATCCCAGTGCTGTGATGTGGTATCACTCCAGGTTTTCCTCTGATTTCTCATTAAACTGAGTAGTGGCAACTCTGCTTTACAGAAGCAATTTTTCAAACCAGGGTAGAGAGATTCTCAAATGTGCACACTTAAAATTGACAGCTGCGCACCAGCCCTCTTTAATTCCTAGCAGAATAAGTGATATTAATCTTCCCTTTCTTGTATTAAGGAAGCGAGGGGATTTTCCTGATGTATTTGGTGATTTTTCTTCTCATGCTAAACGTGCAGAAAGATAAATCCACTGATTTTATTGGTGCTACAGGGATTTACATTTATTTGTGAAAGAGGAGAACCAAGATCATAAAAGATCTGTTCTGGTAATAAGAACCCACGACTCGTTTCCCCAGTTTGTGGTTATTTATTTCTCTCCCGTTTTAGCTCAGATTTTTCAAGGCTTTTCAGAAAGACTGAATTCAGCATATCTGAGAGTTGTCAGCCCGACAGCTCTGCAGACTGTAGTCGCCTGTTTACGCACGAAACAGGTGCCACCCAGGCAGCCGTGCAAGCTCGCCGTATTTCAGCAGCATTGCAATCTGCTTGCTTCTCCACTTATGTGGAGGTAGGATATAAACAGTTCGGTTTTCACGATCATTTACTTCTTGGCTTCTTTGCAGAGGAAGGGTGCCAGTTACTAGACGCAAACTGTTGCTGAGAAAGGATGCCAATTGCTACCAGGCACAGTAATTTTATGAAATCCATAGCTGTCTGCAAGGAGGAACACAAACATCAACAATTGCTTTACAGAGTAAACAGTCCTCTCGTAACTATGTGTGTCACACATAGTGTGAACGGGGTTTGCTCTAGAAGAAAAGCTCCTCAGCCTCCTATTATGGTATCCAAAAACTGGCTATAGGAAGCTTTGCAGGTTAAAATATGTTGTCACCCATTAAATTACTAATTGCTGCTCTACTGAGCTGCATTTCTCAAGGAGGCTCAATTTCATAGCGTCGGTCCTCTATGCTAAAGCAGCGATGTTTCTGTTGCCAGCATCCTTGTCTGCTGCTGATGCTTCCTCTGATGGGCAGTGTCTCATGGTAAAGTAGGGTCCGAGCTGAACAGCCAGGTGTGCGCAGACTTGTATGTGGGGGGACCAGGACAAGCCTCCAACGCTCTGAGTCTGCACCTGGAAACGTCCTGACTATCTAATTCCTGGAAAGTGATGGCAGAACCCGGACATCCATGAAATCCCATTAGTGTCTCAAAAGTGCTCTTCAAAGAGACAGAGGGATGCATAAGCCTGGTGGGGAGCGGAGAAGATGCATAGGGTTGAAGATTCCCATTGCACCATGGGCTGAGCAAAGGGCAGTTTGCATTCACACTGTCCCACCAGAGACAGCGGATACCCTGTACACCTCATATAATAACTTAAATCAACTTTATCCTGCCACATCCTTCATCCTTGCTTGCTGGCTCTGCAGTGACAGTTGCAAGGGGGGAGGGCTCCAGAGCCAATTCCCATTTCTTGCCTCCCCAGCTGCTTGGGAGAGGAAGCTTCCTGCTATCAAAGGCTTTGCACGTCTTCTTTCCCACAACAGCCGTAGCCAGGGAATCAGGGAACAAATGTTACAAGGCAGGGTCATGATCTAGGGAGTGAGTGAAGCATCAGGAGAACCCATTTGAGCTGATCACCATCTGAAAGGCAGGTCCTGGGATCCTCTTTCTAAATTTGTTTGCACAGGATGGAAAAAATGATATTTCCGTGGGGAAGGAATAAAGTGAATCCGTGCTGATGACAGGTATTTGTCTTGTTTTGCCAACAGCAAGTCCTCTTTCCAAAGGAGCGGCATTTGCACTAATCCCCATTTGAGCCTGAAACAATTAGCCGATCTGTGCTTTTCAGAGGCAGAATGCAGCGTGGAGCCTTTGTATTTATTTGTGTCAGCAAACAAGTATGTGGGTCCATGCACAAACACACTTGAGATGTCACCCAGATTATGCTCTATTTTCAATCTGGTTGCTGTTTTTCTGGTGCTACAACGGGCCTGCAGCACGCAAGGGGACAGCACTGGGTCCATCCTCCTCCATGTGCTAATTACTTGTACAGTGTTGGCAGATCACCTCTTTTTAGGGCCCAGATCAGAGCAGAGGTGAGCAAACTTTTGGGTTATTCTCTAAAGGAGCTCAGGTCTGTCCTGGGCTCCCAACCATCCATTTGCATGCACAAAGTTTTTATATGGCTGAATGGTTTTACTTTATAAATTATGAAAACAACTGAATCAATAAATATTAACATAATGTGTATTGCCTTGGCAACACGGCACTTGATACAAAAATTAAAAACAAATTATATAAACCACCCACGGTGGAGAGCTTTACAGGAGATAAACCTGCTGCCGTTGCTGCCAGAAGAACAAATCGTCTGGAATCAGAACAAAAGCAAACAGTCCGAAGTTAAACAACATAAACCAAAGGCACCTTTCCTCAGACAGGTCTGTGCTGATCTTCAGGCGCTCTGTGCTAGAAATGAGACTGTTGCATCCCATGAGAGTGGCTTACCAGGGCTGGCATCAGTTGCTTCCAAAACCTCAGTTGATTCCCTAACCCTCCTTTTGGGATCAGTCTACACAACCAGATTCTTTTGAAGAGTCTATTTCTCTTAGAGATTTTCTCCCACCTTATAAATTTGCAGGACAAGTCTGAAAACCCATGATGATGAACCAAATCATTGTCCGAGCACATGCGCGTGTTGTCCCCGTTGGACAGTTTGCCAGGATACGTTTCATCAGTTTTAATTAACGTTAACTCATCGGATACTTGGAACAAGTGTGATTTCTGGGAAGTAGCTGGGTCCAAGTCTCCTGGAGTTTAGTCTCTAGGAAAGTGTTGCTAGATCTTGGTACCACACAGCGGGGTTAGTAAATAGAGAATTGGTGTATGTTTGGCATTTGACTCTAGCTTAGTGCAATAATTTGCTTAACAACTTGAGTATTCGTCAGATCAGCCGAGTTACACAGTCTGTTCTCATACACTGCATCGTTTCTAATGACTCCGAGTGCGCAACCTTTCTGCATAAATGAACTTGAGATGTCACCTCAGATTGCATTGCACTTTTAACATGAAACAATTGTTTCTGTTGTTTTAGTGCTATAACCAATATCATGCCATTAAGATTACTTGGTACTAAGTTGTATGCACATTGCATTAAAAAAAAACCTTTTCATGGCTGAGCACCTTGGTTGTGCAATACTGTGCCTTCCGCGTTAGCTTCTCCCCTGAATTTTACACTATTTCCAAAGATGCACCTTAAAGAGTGTTACTTTTTGACAGGGACAGAGCTGTAACTCGATGATTATGGAGCAATCTCTGGCCCGTGAAGATCAGTGCTAAACTGTGCCTAGAAATCGTATGTAATACATTCTTACGCAGAGGGTACAGGCTTGGACATGCATAATTTAATTTATTGAAGTTAGAATATATTTCAGACCACATGCCCTCTGAAGCAGGAAACAAGTAATTTGATTTTAAATTAATTTGCTAGAAACACAGAACGACATTTGAAAGGGCTGGTACAAACCTGACAGTCCAAAAGTATTTACACGGAGAGCAATTTGCTTAACCAACTGCTTCCTTTGTGTCATCTGTTCTTTCAGGTAGTTATATTTGGAATAAAGTGGTTTTTTGCTCCTGGTACCTCTTGAGGGACTTCCTGTGGTGATGTGGCTTTAGAACTGAGGCAGGTAGGCTGTGGCTCCCTGGGGAAGGGAAACTCGTTTAATACCTGAATAACGTTGAATGCCAGTCAAATCAAGGGGGGGAAAAAAAAAAAAAGTGGACAAGTGAAAGATAAATAGGTTTAAACAATTACTGTTGAAATCCTGTTATGCTTGTAATTTTTTTCTCAGCATGGAAGCCCTTCTGTAAGCAATTCAGCACAACCCTTTGAAACTGGCTAAAGTTTTATTAATATTTTAGTAGCAGCATTAGTAATGGCATGAGCGATGGTAGCGCTGTGATGAGCTATGGAGTTTTCAGAGAAATCCCTGTCTTAGGAGAATCAATAAAGCTACACTGATTTACACCAGCAGAGAACCTGGGCTTCCAGACGTAGGGACCAACCCTGCAAACACACTCTCCTCTGCCATTAGTCCTGGGAGTACTTCTAGAGAGCNAGTACTTCTAGAGAGCTCAGCAGCAACAATCATCACCCCGGGAAGAAGCGGCTGGATTTAATGGCACCACTCATACTAGCAGGCACTGGGTCTAGTCAGATGTGTTTGCAGAAAAAAAAATTATTGCTCTGATTCCAGAGTCCATCCCTTTCTAGTGAAGTACTTAAGGATGTGCTCTCCTTTCAACCTGCGGTTAAGTCCCTTT